>JBBPDA010000013.1:13961228-13992284 GCA_037974385.1 Arnoldichthys spilopterus | reverse complement strand
ACATCAGGTCGTGTGTGTCAGGCACTGTTACATCAGGTTGTGTGTGTCATACACTGTTACATCAGGTCGTGTGTGTCAGGCACTGTTACATCAGGTTGTGTGTGTCATACACTGTTACATCAGGTCGTGTGTGTCAGGCACTGTTACATCAGGTTGTGTGTGTCATACACTGTTACATCAGGTCGTGTGTGTCGTGTGAAAGTGTGTTGTGTGGAGAATGTTTACTTATTTTCACTTGGAAAATCAGCAAAATGTCATTTGAAAATGGACACCCAAACATTGTGACTTCAGCATGGATGGTTGGATATGGTGTGATTCTATGCCTATTTTACAACTCCAGTGCATGTGAAAGTTTAAGTTCTTTAAAGCTTTTTGATTTCTGAATAGCACCTAATACTTGTGGGTCTTCTTCCCAACAGTATGGAGCGGTTACTGTGATTTAAAGAGATGAATGAAACACTGAAGAAGAGGTTTGAGTTCCCAAGCTCTCTTATTCAAGCCCAGGTAAAGTACAGACTGTTTTTCAACATGTAAAAATGACTTTCTGATATCTGCAGTTATTCTTTAACAGAATTGCACTTTTAAGAAGTCTTGTCAACATGTTCTGCCATGAACCACTGTGTGAGGGGATTTAATTATACTGTTCAACACACATTAAAATATCAAAGCATCTACCTGATTACTGGTCCTCATATCTGTCTGTGAACTTTAACTACACAACATACTCCCAACCCCTTCCTCTTGGTTAACAGCCGACTTTGTACCTCCAGTCACACTGTACCTTTTAATCTTTTAATCTTCCTTCTTCCAACAGAGATGAGAAGTGCTGTTCGACATGCTCACTGGGGTCTGATCACATATCTAGATGTTTAGATGTTATTCAGTATCTCTGTGTTTTGTGCCTGTAGGCTGTGAGGAGTCTGGTTACTGCAGTGTTGAAGGAGAAAGGCCACAATGAGAAGATAACAGAGGCCACTACTCAGGTTGGTTAAACACTACCAATAAAAACAGAATACAGAAGCCATTGTCAATCAGACAACAGCTGCCACTCTCATTTTCCAGTGAGATACTCCACCCTTTGTTTTTTCTTTTCCCAATGTGACCTCTGCATTTTCAGAATTTTAATATTTAAAGAGAAATTAAGGTGTTAAGTAAGTTTGGAGACTCTTTTAGCTTTACAAAATGGTTATAATACGGTTCAAAAACCTAGGATCTTGCACCATATTAATGGCTGCAATTTTGTCCATAGTTGACACACATGCAGATTTTAATGTAAAAAATTAGACACTAAAAGATGTTTTAACATTTTCTCCGTTTTTTTGAGGGAAATTAGAAGTTATGAAATGATGCAAGAAAATACTGGAATTGACATTTTTTAGACATCTATGAGCTCTGTTCATCATTCTGAACAATTAAAAAAAAATTGTTTCCAACTTTATACAAATGAAGAAAAAAATAAATGAAACATAGAACCGTGGAGTCCTTGTATCATAATTGAATTGTTTTATACATGTATTTGGTACAAATCTTGTTTAATATTAGTTATTCCAGACATTTACATTTACATTTATTCATTTGGCTTTTATCCAAAGCAACTTCCAGGACACAGGAACAATCAAGCATTAGAGCTGCACAGGGCAACACTGAAGTTAGCGCTACAAAGAGTCCAACACATTCCTCTTAATCATAGAACACAGATGGCAAGTGCTACAATAAATACAGATGACAAATGCTACAATAAAGACTATAATTGGAACATTACTGTCTGGGAGACATTCTCTAGGCAGTTATCAGGTAGCAGTGGTTCGTACATAACCGATGAGGGAGGTTTAGAACAGTTTTACGTCTTGAAATGCTTCTTGAAGACGCTTCTTCTTATACGTAGTAGCTTAACACAGTTAAGACCCAACGGGTTTATCAAGGAAAATAAGATCAAATTTTATTTCGTTTCGTTTATTTCATTAACACTAAATGTTCCAACCCCCTTTGGATCAAAAGACATTTAAAATGTTTGAAAGAGAAAAATCATTATAATATATCATCATACTGCCAGCATATACTTATATTTTACCATTTCTAGTCAGGTGTTCAGTGTATACATAACCAGTAGAATTTAAAGGGTTCATTTACACTTCTTTCTATGAATCCAATTATGTAGTTTATGTCTAAAATAAAATCAGTTATAAGGAATTTCACATTATCAAACGTTTTCAAAAAACAAACGTTTCGCAGCTTAATTTCAGTATACGAACTGGGAAGCAAACTGTATTTTTGAAAACAATGTTTACATAACACAATAAAGTCTTTTCCTTAAAAAGACAGCTTTCCGTGATGGATATTTAAAGTTGTGTTCCTGAATACCTGATGTGCAGCCTTGCATTGATTTTCACTGATCTTTTCTGATGCTAGTGTGCGATTGTGTTTTGACAGGGCACTGCTTTGGAGGCTCTGTGGGAGCAGTGCAGCAGTGAGAGTGGGGTTGTGCGCTCAGCCTGCTGTGATGCGCTGGTGCTGCTGGTTGAGCAGGGTCATGCTGACCTGCAGTATGTGCTCAACAGCATCCTCAACCTACTGCCATCTGCAAGGTACACCTGGACCATTCACAACGGAGTCAAAGGCATATTGTGAAATCAGTATAAAATGGGTACTGCAATGTTAGTGGATTTAGTTGGCGTATTGAAAAAAACCATATGGCCTTATTGAGCCTCTTTAACTGTAAGAGTCTGTATATAGGCCACATCAACTCATTTCTTTCTTTACTACAAAACTTACACAAACTTACTGATGTCTGAGGATGAATAACTGAAAAATGTGCCTGTGTTTGCATATTAGGTATCGCTTGAAAATGTCAGCTGCTGTTTAATTTAATTACATTTTTATGATGAACTGACCAATAGAAGTGCTTCAAAATGATTTTGGAAAGTGAAAAATATTTATTTTATTACATTTGCTTAAATTTAAAGGTAAGCAAGGTACCTTGCAAAGTAACCTTTTTGATGATATGAGGGTTTTTTTAATCACAGTAATGGCAATATGGTTCATTGGCCCAAACAGTAATTTGGACACATTTCCTTTTAATTAGAAGCGAACCACTGACTCAAAACTCTTCAGAATGACTCTATGTAAATGTACTTTTCAGATTAGGTGAAAAATTGCTGAGGAATTTATTTTACAATCATGTTTTTGATTCTTAGTATCAAAGGTGTAAGGCATGTAGCTTATTGTACAGTAATATTGTTTAGTAAAAAAATATCTTGTGGTTCCCACCCCTTTGGAGCATTAATGGTGTTTTATCTCAATGCTCAGTGTCCAGCCCTGCCCATCTGGGTGTCGCCGTCCTGTCGTTCCTTCAGAACATGATATCAGCCTCGAAAGTCAGTGATAAAGTATTCTAACTGTCTTGTCTCATTGATATGTCAAAAAGTGCTGTATACAACTTATAGTTTCTGCTATTGCCAGTGATAACAAAAAGCAGAGAGTGTTTTTGTGGACGTCTGTGTATGAGATGTAAATAAATGTATTCAGCTGATTGATGTGAAATGGTGCTTTGTAAAAAAATTTACTGACTTTACAGTGATGGTAATAGGTCAGCAAGCAAATATAATTTTTCAAATTATAATTTTATTTACAGCACAAAGCAACATTTAAGTTACATATAATGCTGTAAAAAGACATTTTTATTTGAGGACTATTTTGCCATAGTATAGCCTGCATGTACCTCTCTGCCCTGAATGTATTTATAAAAAAAATTTTTTTTTTTGACCAAAACCTCTAAACTAAAACAATATGGTAGTTATAATACACCAGGTGTCAGACAGCAGCTTCATTTCATGTCATAACTTTTAGATTATAGAGACATTAATCAACTCTGACGTCTGGTTCCTATCACCATGGCAATTCGCACATGAACTCTGACAATGTTTGGAGAATGGAGTTTGCATATTAGTTTTGAATTGCCCTTTCATACTTGTAGCACACAGCTGCTTACTGTGTGGGATGCCTTCTCACTCATCAGAAAATCCTCCTTGTTATTGGGCGAAGGAAGGGTCCTGGGTAGAGCCTGTCTCTGAGTGCTTTTAGTTTGCTGTTTACCTTTGCTTTGGTTTGTTATACACTGTGGGCACAGAGCTGGTTCTATATACAATGGATTCCCACTTGTCTGTTGAAATCAGCATTGGCCATTAGCAAAACAAGCTCCCTAATCTCATCATCTCTCCAGTTAGACATTTTCTTTTCTTCTCCACCTTCGGATGTTTGCGTTTTTCTGGTTTTCACCTAGAAACATTATTAACACGGCCACTCACTCACAGTGAAGTCTTAAGAAAATTACCCCCTCTTTTTTGCAACACGGACATTACATGGACCTTGTACTAGGGGTTAAGTCTGTTTAATGTCTATTCTGAATGAAATTTGCTTTCGCGCATACACCTCCCCTGAGGTGAAGTACGTAAAAGTTCAGTGCATGTGAGAAAGGGGCTTACGTTTCTCAAGATAAAAGCATTTCCAGTCAAACCACTCCTAATGACTCCTAATGTTTATATATTAACTACTTATTTCTGCACAAATGTAGAAAAATGCCAGCCCTTGTAGAAAATCCTCAATGCTATAACTGAATTAAGAGAAATAAAATTCATTTATACAAAATGGATGAAAACTGAGCGTGGGCATAGGTGCATATTTTGTTGCCATTGAACTGTTTGACAATTCGATTTAAAACTTAAAAAAAAAACCAACAAAACGAATCTGTTCGAAGCTGTTATTGTCAGTTGTCATCTGATTGAAGCTGTTCATTCTTTAATTGTTCATTTGATTCTGCGAATCTGGCGGTTCCGCTTGCTGATGCGATTATATGCCTGCACGACATCTTTGCTTGGAGTTTGTAACATGGGTGACAGGAGCAGTAGACTGTGGGAGCTTATCTGCATATTCAGATATCGGAGCAGAGACACGGCTTAAGTGCAGCCTCTGCCATCCACCCGCTCTCATGTTTATTCAGCACATACACAACAGCTCATGCTGTCACACTCGCCATAGTAATAGCAGACCGGTGCCCACGCGTACTGCTGCTGCATGAACAGAAAGCCATGCAAAGAAGAAGAATGTAGCCGCTTTTATGTGGCAAAGCCATCAGCGTTTTGTGTGGGAAGCTTAACTTTTAGAAGAAGAGTAATTACGTACATTTTTATTTTTTTACACTATTGCGTAATTACATCATTAATTATTTACATATTTTATTTGGAGGAGATTTATATATTGTATAGTTTGGTTTAATTTTTCTGTTAATTTCAGTACCAAAAACTGACAAAAGCGCTCCCAAGTGGTACAACTGTCTATGTGTTGGCATCAATATCAGGAGATCATAAGTTTGATCCCCATTGAGGCTACACCTGTCCATGGCTGGGAGTCCAACAGAGCACAGTTGGCTTTATTTTCCCTGGGAGGGTATGTCGGTCCCTCACCCCTGCCACTCAGAGGGAATCTATTCAGCATGGGCATCTGTAAGCTAACATTACATAAATGATGCTTGGAATTATTCTTCAAGCATGTTAAGCTGTCCTATGATGTTGGGCAATAGCAGCAGTTTGAAAAGTGTAATGGTGTTTCATGTGACTTAGAGAAAGCACATGCACATTCTTCACCCTTCAGTGTAGGTGTGATTCGGGGAGTTGTAGCAAGCGGAGCAAGATCTCCTATTCTGCTTACAAACGCAAACATGTTTAGATTGAAAGTTTAATTCTGAATTCCTTTATTTCAGCAAGCTATGAGTGAGAATTTATATAAAATTTACATTAGTTGGGACATCTGAAGGATAAAAATGCGTAAAGCACATTTTTGAGAGTAATTGTACCAATATGTGCTTTTTCATTCTTCCTTTAGAGTCTTCCCTAGGGTGCTTCAGAGAGCAAAAATGCCTTATTTTCCAACTTTGAACATTTGAGAGTTGAAATTCGAAGAAGCTTTTTTATGCTTAATCTCGTCTTGATAACTGTATTCACGCTCTAACACGCTGGGCCAAAAATAAGGTTCTTCACACTCGCAGTCAGCTTGTAGGTAGCAGGCAAGAGCATGTTGGCGAATGCCTTAAGTCTGTGACATGCTGCAGTCTGCAAACCACTTCTACCTCCACTCACGCAGAGAACTTCAGACGCATGAAAATAGCAAAAGATGAAAGCAGAAATGCAGATGAATTTGCTGTCAGCGTGGAGTTATGGTTTCCATCTCGCTGAAAAATAGAGTAATCAAACCCAGAGGAAAAGGGGATGTGCAGGACGACTGCATGATGAGTGCAGGATGAGGGGAAAAAGAAGGGAAGGTGAAAGAAAAGGACAGAGCATGCTATCACATCAGCTTGATTTATAGTGTATGAGAGAGCCTAGTCCTGCAGTCCAGGGCACCGTCTCCCACGCCCCTATAAATCCTCCCATGTATATCCACAAATTCAGCTATCTGTACTTAGGTCCAGTATAACTGACCTGGCCATGCTCCACCCACAAATGTGTTCTTTCTTAGCAACTGTTTACTGTTTAGCTGAAAGAATTTGGTTTAAAGGCAAATAGTAATTGCTGAGCTTCCAGCCTAAAATGCTGTATTATCATTTAATTTACACAAAAAAATACGTCTGACTTATGCCAGCAGTGTAAATTTTCATGCAAATAAAAAAACGTAATCTGAATAAGTAATAACAGTAATAACGCACTCTAAATTTTTTTACATTTTAACAAAACAGGGGTACAAGTTTATTACACTGAATGGGATTTTTACCAAAGTTCTGTTAAATCTATCTAACCTTGCATTTGTTGTTAAGTGCCAAATGTAGATAAATCTGCAATAACAACAATGATAATTGCAATAGTAAAGATCTTATTTAGTGATGAACTCTTGATATTATCAAAGTTCAAAAGCTTCCCAGTTTTACACATACAGAAGAAAATGTTTTCTTTATTTTGCATTTTTGTCATTAACTCTTCTACTTTGTGATAAAGTACCATTGTAGTTGTTAGGATGATAGCCTCATTAGTACATCTAGGAGACGTAATTGTACCATTTTTTTTGTTGAACACATTTTTTTTGTTGCTTTGTAGTTTTGTGACATTGCACTTACACATGCTGCATTGACTACATATGCCCCAAATTTACTCCAGGCCTTTTATTTTATTTCTCTGCTGGAAAAGGTCCCCTCATAATACTAGAATTTAAGCTGCACACAGGGACCTTATGGACTATGTTGTACCTTTGAGAGTACATTGTCATTTGGGGAACTGGAATTTACCTGGAATTTTATTCTAGCAGCGTTTATCACCCTGGTGTTTTTATCATGAAGTGCCTCCTCTTACAGTTTGATTATTTTTTACTGAATAAAGCATAGCAGTTAAGTATCAGTAATGTCAATTATAAACCCTCAGTGAACACATTTGCATTTCTAAAAATAAGAGGAAATTCTTTATTAGAATTTAAGTTTGATTAAAAGGTGTTAATATGCATACAGTCTTGTTTTGTGGAAAGAAATCCTTGTGTACACAGATGTATGTAAAGTGAATACAATGTTTTCCATAGCAAAGCAACATTATTAGCTATTTAAGGGTCAAATGAGTGAGGGAGAGAGAGAGAGAGAGAGAGAGAGAGAGGTTATAATAGAATATGAGACGAATACATAGTTGCCTTTGTCCAATGTTGAGAAAAGTAACTTTGGTCGATCTTTGAATTCTGGTCTCTGTTTTGGACAGGAGCGTACAGGGGCTGATCAAGGTGGTTGGGAGACTGCTGCAGATCCAAGCAAGTCAGAGGGATAAAAGAACATCCTTCACTTGTCCGTACTCCATCAGGTAAGGACTGTTAAACCTTCCTCACTGTTCACCAACTTGCTGCCACACCATGGAAGACAATGAGCAGTTAACCTCCTCGTTTGCTTTATATATTATTACAATGTTAATATGATGCTAGAAATGTTAGATGTGTTCAGACTGATGAAATGAAAATGCGAATAAATCAGTGTTAGAAGAAGAGTGATCAAACCTCAAAACAAATAAGTTACTGTAAATAGATAAATCTAATGTAATAATTATTGTTGATGGAAAAAAAAAACACACAAAAAAACCCTCTGGTGTATGTTTTTGGTGCCTTGATTTGCATTGTGTCGTAAAGGCAGTGATAATGTAACAGTTAAGGAGTTGCCCCTGTGAAATGAAGGTCACTCCCAGACTGTTAAAGGTACCACTGAGGTACCTGTAGGGAAAGTACCATCCCAAAGCACTGCTCTCCGATTGCTGCTGATGGGAACTGCCCACTGCTCCTACATGGATGTGTCAAAGGTTACATTTCCTTGTGGTGTTCACAATGACACATAACTTACTTTCATTAATTTTGAAAAAAAATGCAATTTTACATAGTAAATAAGTCTTTTGAGCAGTAGTGTATGTTATGTGTTCATAAGAGATATGAGTTATAAAAATGTTCTAAATATGCTTCTTTCTGTTGTAAGATAATACATGTGTTCATATAAATGAAGAAAACATACTTTTTGAGAGAGAGATGTCAGCACCGCCTCTTATCAGTAGAGGTCATACGTCGTTATGAGTTATTGCCCATAAATTGTCCTCCTAATATGATCAACCCCTTGGGGATGGTTGTCTCATTAGTGGTGATAAATGTGCAGTTTGGTGTCTTTTGCAGAAATCAGTCAATTCTAATGAGCCTTAAGAGTCTTGGATTGATTTAACTTAAAGGCAGTGACAGTTGAGTGTACTTATTGCTCATCATCCAGATAAACAGTGAAAACTCTCAGGCATGTGGGGTTTTGGGGTCACCATAATGTCAGGAGGGTGGCATTAAGGCTTGGAGAGGGGTGGTGTTTCCATTAGGCTGGTGAATCTTTTCCCCTTGCCCTGTTTTAAGCCTTTTTATTGTCTGCCTATTTTTCCAAACTGACCATGGACAAATAAAAATGAGCAATCTTTCAGAATTCTCCATCTTTTCCAGTGCCTGGTGAGAAGATGAATGGCCTTGTAGCCATTAACGTTTTTGTGATTGGTGCTTGGCCAACAGGGACAGCTTAGAGGATAAATTGAGGGGCCTGCTGATGCCAAGTGTGTCCGTCTGCCTGATGCCACCTAGCACAATCTGTTCTAAGGTCATGAGTTCACCTAGAGCACATCTAGGAACAACACCCAGTCCAACCCTTTATGGTCTATTAATGAATGATCTGTTCAGTATTAATTTATATGTGACATGTGAATGCTTACTCCGTAATTCTGTTTCTGCGAAATAGGTCAAGTTAAAAGAGGGAAAAAGCAAAGAAAAGTGATAAGTATTCCTAAAAAATAAAAGCTTTAGAAAAGTTTCTTTTGAGAACCATAAGCTGCACCAGATTGAAATAGGTAAATATTTTGTGGAAATGTTTTACTAAAAAACTTTAACTGTTACCGTGACTATATGGCTGATTATGTTATTACCCTCCGCATTAAACTGAAGCAAATTTATATAAATATTGTTTGCAACATTACAAAAACTAATACTAATAATCAATTCATTCTGTTTTTATGATGTTCAGCTTCTAATTGGGGACTGGATAGACATTTTTAGACATGTGTTTCTATGTGTAACAATTTTTGCATGCCACACTCAGAAATTGTTGTTTTGTGTGGTGCTATAAAATAACTATTTTTAGTTTGCCAACAATCCTTTCAGTGGATTGATGAAAGAACAATTTTTGTAAATGAAATGTATGAGTGTAAAGAACCTCCACATAATTTAAAGGTCAACAGAACAATGCCTACATTGGTAAAGAACCTTTATATTTTGGGAAGGTTCTTTATACATTCTAAAGCGCCAAACTCACTTTTTTTTTACAATGGTTCATCTTAGCTTTTTGCATCTTTTTTAAGAGTGCACTTTAGACTTTAGAAAGTAAGTAAAATGCACTTTTCCTTCATAATGTAGAGGCTGTAAAGCGCACGCACACACACACGCACGCATGCATGTGCACACACACACACACACACACACACAGTTTTGCCCTAGAACCACACGCAAGCCAAGAACAATAGGTCATATATCTGTAAGTTGTGTAAGGGTTTGTCCCATCACTTTCAATAATGTCTGAAGTGGTGTTGAGCATGAAATAACTTCCAGAACATCCAGTAATCTGGTGCAGCTTTTCTCTAACATCATGGTTGTACAACAGACGTCAGCAACTCTTCTTGACTACCCTATGTGGTCTCAAACGGCTGTGTTCATGAATCTCAACTTAGTTTGTAAAGTCAAGCTCAGTGAAGAAAAGAAGAGGGTGTTGAGCAGATATGCATGTCCGGTCTTTGTCTGACACTGAAAGAAGGTAATGTGGCTGTCTGCCCGAACCCGAGCTTGATGGATGGGTTTCAGTGATGTGAATGTTGGGTTAGTTGGATGGAGAACATCAGAAAGTAGATAAGGAGATAATGAGTCAGAAGACTGTCTGTGAGAATAATGGAGTGCTTCTGTTCAATCTGAAAACTCCAACTGAGGTGAGTCTGATAGTCGAGGTCACCACTTGGAAGGATTTCTGTTCAAAGGGGAATTTAGCACATTCTGTAGCTGGAGCTCAGCCTTATCGCATGATGGTTTGCATTTTGGAAAGATACTATGTCCAGAAATGTTTGTGGTGGAAAACTTTTTGATCTTACTACATGTAGTGTCAGGACATCCATTTATGTGTACAGAAACCTCCTTCCTTTGCCTAGAAGCTTTGAAAAAACCCTACTACCATACTCGATAAATCATAATTTCAAACAGTGAGAACATGCCATTTGTATTATGTATAATATTTGTGAAAATGATGAGCAGGAAAGGAAACTGGTGCCTGTTGTCTTTATGTATGCAGATGAAAAAAATTATGGGTAGCAGAGGGAGTCCATGAACATAAAGGGAAATACAAAAAAGTAAAACTAACTAATGAGAGTAACAAACTACTAAATGAGGAAGAAACATGACAAAAAGCTAACGGAGCTAACAAGCACATTCAATAACTAGCGGTACAGTGTCACAAGGGATAAAATTATGCTAAGCAAAAGACAAGACACATACAAGGGGTATAAATACTGGGTATAACAAACAAGGAACACATAAAAACAATACGAGGGTGGGGATATAAACAAGACAAAGGTGACAGGCATGACACGGGGGCGTAGCTAGGGCATAGCAGGAACACCAAAATGAAAAGTGCATGGATTCATACACAAGGAGAATGGAAACAAAAAGTGAAATCAGAATTAATTAAGAGTAAAGCATGGCAGGATGTTACAATGTGTACTAAGCCTGTATAATAATGTTGTAAACAATTAATTTGAGATTTGAAACCAGATTTTTTTCATTTTCAGTACTTTATTATTATATATAACAAAATTATATACTTCACACAATGATTTGATTTTCATATGTTTTAGGTGTTTGCTCAGATATAAAACTCAAACATTTTGTTCTCCATCCTCTTATCCTAGTAGAATTAAACATTAACACTGATCAGACTGCAATAGACCACAAATGAGAGACAGAGTGTTATAAATTTACCATATAAATAAAATAATTTGCCAGCTTTTCCAGCAAATACACTCTTTATATATTACACTTTGCTTGCCATGCCCTGTATTGTTCCTATATGGCTTTTTAAGCAGTCTGGGCTGAAAAAAAGATTATACATTTAAATGGGTGTGGTTAAAATGCTATAGGCTGAATAAGTGGATATTGTAAATATTTAATAAAAATGAACATAAAAAATCTGCTTGTTTCTGAAGCCTATTCTCAAAACATTGACTATATGAATGGGAAAGCATCTTTTGAAACTTTTAACAGTGTTGTGCAGCCTACAGCAGAACATACATGACATAGGCCATTTTCTGTTTTTACCATCTGTGTTTGGATGTATGCGTCTGTGTGTATGTGTCATGCCCATGGCCTCAGGAGCTGCCCTCATCCCTACATCACGGTGCTGGAGAATCGTCCTGATTGCTGGCCTGCTCTGCTGCAAGAGATTGATGATTTCATCCAGCTGGCTGCTGACAAGTAAGAGTTCCTCTCAGAATGGTGTTCAGACAAGAGGCCTTGAGCGAGAGATAAAACCATTTTACACACACACACACACACACACACACACACACACACACTCACTCACTCACTCACTCACTCTCTCACTCTCACTCGGTTTCCATCTGAAAAACAGGCTACTTTCAGATGATCCTACTTCTGTCAAATCAAGAGCTCTTATAGACTTTCTCTATGAACAATATGAGGCATTTTTTTCTGGTGGTATGCGTTATTTCATGGCAGCATGCGTAATTTCAGAATGATTGATTAAGGGCAAAGGTCAGTTTTAAGTACAAGATGAGAAAATTGTATGCACTTTCATTTTCTCTACAAAAAATGGATAGAGAATAGCACGGTCCTAAATCCTAAATAAGTGGCTTTCAAAGAAGCTTCTGTCCAGGTGATTTCAAACCCCACTATGGCACCTGTCAGGAGGGTGGGATATATTAGGCAACAAATGAACAGTCAGTTCTTGAAGTTGAGGTCCTGAAAACAGAAAAAAAGGGTGAGCGTAAGGATCTGAGCCGCTCTGTAATATGGGCCTTATTGTGATGACTAGACGACTGAGTCAGAGTCAAAGCATTTTCAAAACGGCAGATCTAATGGAGTGTTCCAGGTCTGCAGTAGTTAGTACCAACAACACGTGATCCAAGAAATGACAAGTGGTGAACCAGCAACAGGGTCATGGACACCCAAGGCTCATTGATACATGAGGGGAGTGAAGGCTAGCCCGTCTGGTCTAATTCCAAAGAAGGGCTACTGTGGTTTAAAAAGTGCTGACAATGTAACCTCTACGTGGCTTTTATGATTCCTAATAACTGAATGTTTTTCTCTAATGTGCTAGAGATGAACCATTGTACATATCCATGTTGGCTCCGTTCCTACGGTACCTTTACTGCGAACCCCAGAGGCTGGCAGAGAATGCCCTGCTGAGACACAGCTTGCTCAGAGTCCTGCTCCAGCCCAGAGAGGGTCAGGGTTCGCCCTGCACTCAAGTCACCAACGAGATTTTGCGCTGCCTCTTCCAGCTCTTCCCTCATATACTGGTGAGAACAGGAAACATCTCTCATGAGGTAGAGATAATAAATAGATGGAATAGATAGATTAATAGACTTAAGTATTTCCTTAGCTACTGCTGAAAAAATTACTAAACTAAGGCATGTCATTAATTAACACCACATTGATTTACTGATTTTGCTGATTGAAGGATAAACCCATAATGACACTTTTCCTTTCAGTGAGCTTTTAGCTAATTGGACCAAATGCTTTAACGGAATGGCCCACACAGCCATAGGACACTTTGTTTTGGCTACACGTTTTCACTTTTATTCATTTAAATGTACATACAGACATGTGAGATAAATAAATACTGCCCATTTTCTTCAAAATATTTGAAGAAGCAAACATTTAATCCTCTAATACAGTGCATACATATGAATGTGATAATTACAACCACAAGGAAATATAGTGTTTGCAATCATTTATTTAAGAAAAATATCAACAGATATAATATTCTTCTGTGGAGCAAGTAGGTAAACCCTTGGCCACCGAAGCTAGAATGATTATCATCCTTTTAGAAGGTACAGCTCCAGGGTTAGCTTCGACATTTCGACAGATGGTCTCACATTAGCTTAAAGCACTCTTTGATATAATGCAGAATTCATAGCTGAATAAATGACTGCAAGGTGTCCAGTCCTTGGGCAGCAAAGCAAACGTAAAACATAACATTTCCAATACCATACTGCACAGATGTTATGGGGTTCTTCTCTTGTAAAGGTGTTTTTGGTTTACACATTTGCACTGTTACTGTGACAAAAGGCCTTTGCTTATATGTTCTCTGTATTTGATAGGGCAGCTGGTACTGGAAAAAAAATGGCAGTCATTTATCTCTCTACACAATCTAGAGCAATTGTACATAATTTTCCTTACAGAGGAATGATTAATTTCAAATAATTGAGGGACCTTTTTAAATCCATTCCAGACTCATGAACATCCACAGCCTTTTTTTCTAAAAGCCTTGGAGAATTCTTTAGATCTTGGCATGATGACACCGCATACCTTAATATCAAAGAGAAGATGTCAGGTTTAAATAAGAGAGGTTCCACCTGCAGGAGGTTCAAATAAAGGCACCTAATCTGGAACACCTGATTCTAATCTTATGGACTTGAAGGTGTGAAATCTAAGGGTGTACTTACTTTTTCCATCACTTTTATATTAAGAAAACAAGCACAAAATATTAGTTTTGTGTGTCATGTGTTGTAGTATAATGACCTTTATCAGTAGGCACTGTATCAAAGAGGGTGAAAGGTTTGTGTTCGAATATTTTGAAAAAAATCACAGTATCCACTTACCACACATTGATAATCATACACTGAAGCTGGACGTGTATATGCCCATATTGTGTGTGTGTGAGAGAGAGAGAGAGAGTAAATAACAATATATATATATAAGTAGAGGGGTTTATGGCATAAGCACCTCGGGGACCACAGAAGAGTGAACAAATAAAGGAAAAAATGTACGGAATGGAACAGCTAATGCTGAGTTATAAGTCTTCGCTCTTCTCTGGTGTGTAGGTGGACAGTGTAACGGCCGTAGTGGAGCTGAGCTCCTTGGCTGAATCCCTGACCACTGCTCTTCTCAGCAAGTCGGAGTGCTGGAGGGCTGAGTTAGCTCAGCTAGCGCTGCAGCTGGTGTGTGCCTGTCAGCTCAGCCTGCAGCTGGGAGGAGAGCTCAGGTCCCTCCTGCACACCCTCCACCAGCTCCTGTCCATCTGCAGAGAGGTGAGCCATTTTTGAGTGGGTTAGTCTGGGTGGGTTAGGTCCACTAGAAGCTAGAACTCAAGCTGTTGTAAGGTATAGCAATAAAATTGATGTTTTTAGAGGAGTGTTTATGTCAATAGGTTGATATTCTGATTAAACCTGATTGATTCTGAGGTTAGTTTGAGTTTCAGTTTCAAAAGTCACTTTTTAAGTGTATTGATGTACATGCAAGTGAGTGGGGGGCATAACTGCCATGCAGTTTTAAATTTAAAATTTCAATTTGAAACTTTTTTTTGAACTTTTGAACTTTTTTGAAATTCTTACACTCATTAATATTCCAGCCTTGTGCAGTATCACATTTGCAGAGACAAATATCCTTATGATTAATAAATCGCATTTTTACAACCCTAAACATAAATTTCAGAAAACTTTGTCGCTAAGCTGTAAGGTTAACTTAAGCATGACTGTCCAATCCTGATGGGTCCTTTTGTAGACATTGAAAGCAACTTTGCTAACTGATACACCCTTCTTTGTGAAATTGTCCTCCAGCACTCTTTGTTGGTGCCCTATAAAGCAGGTGTATGGACCTGTCTGGACTTTCAGGGTTTTAATTTGTTTTGTGTACCTTAAGGCTTTGTACGAAGAATCTCACTTTAATAATCTCCTCTTTGTGAAATAATGCATTATTTGTCCAGATCTTGTTTAACAATCCACAGACTACACACAACTGTTTATTTTCAGATAAAAAGGACTTCCATCTCTTTAAACAAAAAGACATGGTGTATTTGTCTCCCTCAGGCTCTTGGATTTGTTTTTGTTACAGTGAGCGTAATGGAAAAGCTGCGACGGCTTCAAACGCGGGTTAGCTGTGTGATGCTAATCTCTTCAAAGCCTCTCCTCTCATCTCTCTAAAGGCTTGTGGAAGCTTTCACACCAGCCCGGAGCGATTGTCATTCTCCATTCAGCGCCCCCTCAAAGACTCCATCTGCGTCTGGCTCTTCTCTGACTCCTCTTTTTTCTCTCTGCAGGATCTCCCGTCTGAGCAAGTGATCATGGGGATCTCCCTGCTTCTCCTCAGAGCCTCCGCTTCGCAGCAGAGTGCCCTCCTAGAGCTTGGTGAAGCCTTTCTCCACATCTGAACCCCTACTCACTGATATAGATAGCTTTATTTCCACAAAGCATGCTTATATACTGAGGATAGTGTCATTCTCCATGTGTGATGTTTCCAGAACTAGAACCTTATGTTCCTTATGCTCTCTATTAAACCAAACAATGGATGATAAACATTTCAGCTCCTTTCATTATTACTATTAATTCAACATAATTCGTGCAGATATACAGCACGAACACACATCTTTGCTGTAGTTACACACATGAACAAGCCCCTCCCTCAAAAGTAATAAAATGCTGGAAATATCTAAATAACGCTTTTAACAGTGATGTAAATTTTATTTTATTTTTTTACACAAACTCTAAAGTTAGTGAATTGCTTAAGCTCTTTTATATAAAAATTTTATGGATTGGTGTATTAGTGCATTTGCTTATTTATATTCATAAAAATTCATACATATACGTCAATGTCCTCTATGTATCTACTCTGTGTTCTTGGACACCGCAATGTGCTGTATTGTTGTGTTGCGCTTTATATATACTGCACTTTTACACAGTTTTTTACACCTCACATTATGGACCACTGCATGCACTACAGTGCACAATACTGTACTGTATTTTGCACATACTTCATTCATTACTTCTTGGTGCAAGAACACCTTGGGCATCAAGCCCTTCCTATGCTCCTTTGATATTTTTATATTCATTCCATATATTATATTCCATCTATGTACTTACTGCTGAGTTTTATGGTTGTTTTCATCCAGAAAATTTCACTGTACTGTTGACACAGCATTAACCTACATTTGATCAATAAAACTGAACTGATTTATCAAACACAACAGTCCACTCACCTGCTGTATCATGTATCTTTTTGCTCCAATAGCTGTGAAGCTTGTCCCGCCTGAGACAAGGCCTCCGTGGGGAGCCTCGTTGTTAGTCATGCCCCTCCTGCAGGTTCTTTCTTGCTCAAACCTCATGGAGGCACTAACAGACCCACAAACACAGACGAAGAACCAGGACCTGGCTAACTCCCTCCTACAGACTGTCCAGAGGGAACCATGCAGTCCAGTGCAGGTACACTACTTGGGCTCTGGCCATCACTTAACCTTGGAAGTTTAATCTGTGAAAGCTGTTTAATGGAGTTGTCCACATTAGGATATCTGAAATATGGATGGAATCTGTGATGATTTTTAGTATATTTTAAAAAAGAACAACCCTTCATACCCAACATCACATTATAGACATTCAAACAATTTTAACTTTGTTCTCTTTAAGTAATAAAGTTTAGCATTATAGATTCTGGTAGCAAGTGGAATTGGTGTGTTCTGTTTTCTATCCCTATATAAAAGGAGCATAACGCTGCCTTACATTGGTAAAGTAGTTTTTGATGTGTAATAATTCAGAATGGAATTTGTAAGAGCGTGTTGTTGATTGCTTTATTAAGAATAATAGTAAAAGGTGACTGGCATGTAAAACATATTCCTATTTGATGTGTAATATTTCATAATGTTTATTTTTAATGACATTCGGTAGAATAAAAGTCACAAACCACCTTTACAAATTACTTTTATTAAGTGTTTTATACAAATAAACCCATTTTGCTCTGTTTGTAATGAAACATGAGGCAAGTGGGTCAGTGTTCCCTAAGTACTGGCAATATCACCATATGTTCAGTAAAACATTTTGAGACTTTGTGATGGTGGTAACAATAAATATTGTCATATTGCCTACCTCTATTTTAATTTATTTATGTATTTTCTAGCTCAAAAAGAGTATGAGACAAAAGATCTATAATGTTCCGCTTTTATATATACTGTACTGTTCCTCATTAAAGAAGCATTTTAGGCAGAAATATACAGAGCAAACTGTTAGATGTGGGCCACAGTCCTCCAGGAAATTTGAACTTCTGGCGCTTCTTTTCTATGTCTTGATCCTGTTGAAGGAAACAACAAGTCTTAATGCTTTCCCCCTTATCTTCTATTACAATAGCTCATGTACTGCCTGCAGTAACACCACTCTTTATTACTTCATTGTGAATGGGGGGCCTATACGGCTGTAGGCTGAATGGGAAGTGAAGGGAAGTTTGTAAGTGTGTTTATGCGTGTGACATCGCAATCATATTGAAGTCAAAATGTAGTTTTTACCATTGTTTTTATATAAGGGTTGTATGATTTTATTTAGTAAAAACCTTCACATATTTAAAGATAATGCAGGAGGAATTAATTTTGCCATCATAAGGGCCATAACACTTTCTTTTGTGTCTTATCTGCTCCTAACCTTTAAGTATTGATTCTTTTTTTTGTGCCTCTCTTTATAGAACGCCATACAACTGACCCTACCTCTCAGCACATGGTATAGTGAGCTGCAAGTTGCTATCAGTGTGTTACACAAAATCTCTGCAGGCCCAATGGCCTCTGCAGAGTGGCTCTACTCCATCCAGTCCACTCTTCCTCTCTGTGAGCATGTCCCAGATGCTCTTCCTCTGTTGGTCACCCACCTCATCATCAGCAGTGAGGGGCACCTCTGCCAGCTTGCACTGGACACCACAGCAGCCATTGCTGAAGCAGATCCAGCTCAGGTAAGGCCAAGATACACATGTGGCTGCCTTCTAAAGCAAGTCATTTAAGGCTGATTTATAATGTAATAGTGTGATTCACTAATGGTGGGATTACTATTTTGAAAGGTATTACTGTTTGAAATTTAAAGGTGTGAAATGGTTATGGATTCAGTCTTTGCCATGCCATGGGCTTAATGATGTATTAGTCTGCTAATGTGCAGCTGTTCAGTAGATTTGTCTTATTAGTAGAAATCCAATAAAGCAATGACATTTAAAGGCTTTTATATTGAAACAAACCTGGGTGTCAGACATTTTGTTCATTTCTAAGAATGTTCATGCTTATATGAAAGTCTTTATACAACAGCTTAGCTGATACCCACTTACTGCTCAGCACAATTTACACGCATTTACCTGTTTACTTCTAATGTTATTGCAAAGCTGCTTTACAGAATTCAGATCCGAGCCCCTAGTGAGTAGGCTGAAGGCCTAGGACAGAGCTAAGGTGTATAACAGACACAATAAAGCCTACTTTTCATATATGTGAGGGTTTATATACCAAACGCAGTCCAGATTAGCTCATTTTGCAACCTCTCTTTATGCCTTAGAAGTTTCTGTTATTTTTTGGGTTTCTGCGGTTTGTTGAGAACTGAAAATCATAACTGACAATGTATGCAGTCATATCAGTCAGTAAAGCACTATTTAACAAAAACTATGGGAGTCTGTTTAATTTTTAACCATATTGCATTACATTAGGCAACATTATCTATCACATTGTATCACACTATCTGTATTATTTACTACATGTTCAAATTGGTTGGTCCCTAGTGGAAGGGTGTAATAATTTTTTCTGGATTTTTCCAAGACTGCCTCCAAATTGATCATATTTCATCATTTTTACAGCAAAATGACATGGTGACTGGAGACTAAGCAGAATGGTGGGTGTTGCATGGTCTGCTACATGTGCAGTCAGACAGAACTGTTACTTGTTAAAGCAGGTGGCATTTGAATTGGAATCATACACAGAGTCAGTCTTTTCTTTTTTTTTCCCCACTCTCCAATCCGTACCCATTATCCATTCAGATGCCAGTGTTGCTAGGCAACAATGGCGGCTGCTGAGGAATGGGGACAGTATGCAGTAAGGGTAGATGGAGAGGTATCATGACAATGGCAGTGGGACCTGCAGCGTCTGCTCATAACTAATTAAAGAATCCCTTCTTGGCCACTTCTTCACTCAGTTATTGGATGGAATGACCTAGAGAGATGAATTTGTAGCAAACTACAGTGAGATCAACGTGCGAACTGGGTTTTGTTCTATACATAAGGCAATGCAAGTTTATTTTATAAGAGTTAGAGATGCATTTTTGTGGTTTAACAATGCTTTAGTGCTAGAACCTCTGTGGGCATGGTGCCAATTACCAGGCACATTCTTTCAGCCTTTCACTGTTTAGGTCCTCAGAATTAAATGTTGGGAAGGTTTCAGGAGAGAGGAAAATTACAGGAGAAACCTTAGAACCATTTCAGCCTGATACAGTAGGGCATTCATTTGTTTTATGTCAAGGCAGTGATGCATGTGTAGTGCAACAGAAAGTGCACACTAGACTGAATTTACCAGCATAGTGAATAGTCATTTGGGCCGACATTAGCACAGTGCAGTTATATGTATAAATTGTTATAGGGTCTAATGTTCCATTCAAGCATTTAAGTTAATTTTCATATGAGACTGCCCAGAATGGATGAAAACTAACACCATTTGTATTGCTACGCAGTCGTAATGGCTTGGGATAAATTAAAAGAACATTGGTGGGCTTTGGCCCCATTGTCTGGAGGTTATGGGTTCGATCTCTAGTGATGCCACAGCCCTCTGTGGCCAAAAATACAAGAGAACATAATTGGATATAGTTGTGAATTTGTTACTGATTGAGTGTCAGTTATTAATTTGCAAGGTTTTTATGTTATACTATGACAGCAGGATTGTCAATATAATTAGACAAAAATCTTTTTTTGCTGCTGTAATCTGCTGAGAAGACCACAGAAGCGAGCCTCGACATTTTTTAGATGTCCTAATAAAGAAAAAAAAATTTTTTGTACCTTCTTTTTTACACTTCATCTTCCCTAATCTGCTCTGTGGCCTGTTTCCCCTCTACGCGTTCCTGCATGATGCACTACTTTTCCCATTGGCCTAGCTGTCCTCATCAAGCCTGCTAATTGGCTGGCTGATGGGGTCAGAGGCTGAGAGAGTCTCAGGGGACTAAGTTTCCCCTTTGGGCCCCCGCGGTGAGAGACGTGTAGTGGGGCGCTTTAGGGTTAATCCTCAATTCAGGGGTTAGAACATCCAGCCCTGCGTCTCCACCAGGGGTTAGAATACCGCTCAGCGGAGGAAGCATGTCTTGTGCTCTTCGGGGTCAGGCTGGGTGCGTGATGATTGCTGAGCAGTTTTTCAGGGCCTGCTCTCAAACTGGAAGTTAACAAGCCGATTGTCTGTTCAGCAAAGAACCTACCCTACACGTCCGTCTGCGTCTAATTAGACGTGACTGGCGGTCTTTCATGTTTGAGGATTTTCCTTTGATCGTCATTTAGGCAGTGTGTGAACACAACATTACTACCAACTGATTAACTCCTACTGTCTTATATTTATAGATGGGGAATTCAACCCTTTTCAGATCACATTTCTACACAGATATTGTTAGAAGTCCCAGTGATAAAATACATTTTAATTTGTTTTAAAAAATAAAAAAAGATTTAATATTTGTTTACTGCATGCCCATTGGCATCATTTGTACCTATAGGCATCATTTGCCCTGGGGACATGTCTTCAACATTTTTTTAAAGGTCAAATAAATCTGTGGAGTGGTGGCCTAGTGGTTAGGAACTTGTCCTTGTGAACTGAAGGTTGCAGGCTCAAGTCCCAGCCCGGACACCACTGGGGATTCCTTGAGCAAGTTACCGCCCGCTACACTGCTCTTTGGGTGCTGTTGATAGCTACCCACTGCTCCACATGTGCACAGGTGATATGTTAAATCCAGAGGTCACATTTTGTTCTTGTGCTTGAGTGTGTTCAAAAAGACAAATTGTCACTTTTCACTTCACTTTATTTTCACCCCAACATTGACGAATAAGATTCCTTTCCAAACCAGATCAAACTTACACCTGTGTGTGTGCCTGATTTTCCAGTTGGTTTAGTGATTTATCTTCATGGTTTGTGTAATTAAACTAGTTTTTATTTGGCTGGACTTTTTCCTTTCTTTAAAAAGTCTGGTGCATTTCATGGCTTACCATGGCCACGAACCACCAACACTGACAGGATTGTTTGACTGACACGCAGAAAACAACCACAGACTATTTTTCGTGTACAGAGAAAGGCATGTGTTGCAGGTCTAAATGACAGGAAAGGATGTATATTTACAAATGAAATGAAGTTGACCAGACAAAACATGAAATATTTTGTGTTCATATTGTCTGCAATGAAATACAAGGCAAAGTAAATTTGGAAATCACTACTTTCTTTTTTTATTTGCGTTTTTCATACCATCCCAGCTTTTTCTGATTTGGGGTTATACAAAATGCTCACATACTGAGGATTTTGCCTAGAGCGAGTATGTAGTATGCAGCATGTGATCACACCTCAAAGACACATAGATGACATAATCTTCTGGCCCAGCATTATTGTATGTAGCCAGCGAGGCTGTGACATGCTGCATACCTAACACGGAAAAGAGGCTAGCAGTGGTTAGTAAGGAGGGTTTGGAGGTCTTCAGAGGTCTAGGATGAGTCTCAGCAGCTCATCCAGCCCCTGATGCAGGCAGACCCAGGTCATGCCCTGTCCAGTAAATTAATAAATAAATTACACTGTACAAACTTTATTCTATTATCTAGAGATTATTATGATAATTTTTTTTTCAGCCAAACAAGTGGTAGTGTTTAATTCTGCTTAGCAGGGGTGGAGTATAAAGATATGCAGCTCTGTTTATACCCAAACATTTGAAGCCTCTGAAGGTTTTAACAGACATTTGGGCAACACATTGTTTACTTTGTTGCAGATTTGCACAGAATTCAGTACAGGAGCCTGTAAGCTATTTGCTGTGCTGTTTGTAATTAAGCAAAACCTTTTTTAGTTGCATGTAGATCATGCAACTTGTAACATTTTTCTTCATATGCACACATGCATGAAATCTAGATGGTGAGGTCTTCCTCTTTTTCAATGACCCATACAAAAAGGTTATATGAGTGCTGTACCAAATTGCAAATCGAATTACCCTATATATCAAGGATGTACGTTTACTGTTACGGATGTGCTTAGACTATGACATTTGTAACTACAGGAAAGGTGTCGTAAAATATCTAGTGTTTCAGGTCTGTTTTTGCTGTTTTTGTTTTTCTGAGAGCACTGAAAACAGTTTTGGCTTCTGCTTAGGCAGAGAACGGCGTTCTTTTATCCTACGTTTGGCAGGTACCACAGCCTCGCTGTATTTTGACATCCGTTTGGCTCCCTGAACATTTTGAGTTCTGCCCTCGGGCTCAACACATCACCATTTTCTCAGGACTTTAAAGCGAGGGAAACATCGCCACATGCCAGCACTATAGCATGATAAAAGCCACTGAAGCAACATTTAAGACACAACAGCTTCTTGAGTGAAACAGAGGGAGGGGGTGTGTGTGGTTTGAGCTGCTGGAGGCACTTCAAAGCTGAGGGTCTGTGGACACTCCCTCTCTGCATGGTGTTCTCTAAACGCAGCGCAGGAGATGGATAGGATGTGACAGTGTGGCCGGTTTTAGCAGCAGTAGAAATGATGAGGGGCAGAAGAAGAATTTTCTTTTCTCTCTCCCTCTCACACACTCCACTCGGCTCTGAGCAAACATGCCTCAGCACCAGTTCAGCTCCAGCACGTTTTTCTTCTGCTTCGCCTGGAGTGATCGGCTCTCCAACTGCTGCACCACACACTGATCTATTAACAGCTCTGTTGTGTCTCTCACATCATTCACTGTCATCAGTGCTCAGTGCTCGTTATGCTGAGTGTCCACTTACTCTCTTCCTGTTCTTTCATATTTGTCCCTCACTTTCTATATTTCCTTTACATAATTTTTTCTTCATCTTTCTTTGTTCTTTCTCTGTCCTTCCCTTCAATTGCTTTTTGTTTTTCCTTTTGTTTTCCTTCTTCTTCTTCTTCTTCTTCTTCTTCTTCTTCTTCTTTTTCTCATGTTTTTCATTGTCTTCTACTTGTTTTTCTTACTCCCCTTTTTCTTTATATCTTATATCTTTGTATCTTCTTTCTCGCCCTCATTTTCTTCTTCTTTCTCTTTTATGTTCTTTCTTTCTTTCTTATTTTTCTTGCTTGCCTTTTTCTTTATATTTCCATTTCCCTTCTTTCTTTCTTTCTTTCTTTCTTTTTTCTTTCTTTCTTTCTTTCTTTTTTTCTTTCTTTCTTTCTTTCTTTCTTTCTTTCCATTCACTCTTTCTTTCCATTCACTCCTTCTTTTTTTTTCATGTATTTATTCATTCATCCCCCCCCTTACTCTCTCTCAGGTCCCGTGTCTTCTTCCGGTGCTGATGTTTAAACTGGGCCGAGTGTCTGACTCCTCTCTGTCTCAAGCTGTTCTCACCACCTTACCAAAGCTGGGAACACACAAGGTATCTACACTGTACACGAGCAAAACATCTAAAAGGTTTTCTGAAGAAGAGAAAGGCATTTTTGACATTTCACATTTGTTTTACATGCCTATAAAACCCTCCCATAAAAAAGTAGATAAAAATCAATCTTCAGCTGAAGCTCCTTCTCTGACCTGCACACTATTGTTCAGCATTTGCCACTGTAATAGAAATATCTGGCATCTGCTGGGTTTAGGCCATAATTATGCTTCCCTTGTTGTTATGGCAACAGCTCACCTGGCACTATACACAGCCATAAAGCAGTCCGCTGGGCTCTCACTGCTTTTGTTATTCATTGGTGTCTCCAGCAATGCACATTATTCATAGCTGCCCTACACACATGTGCGTATGGAGGGGAGAGATGCTGACATTTTGTTTGCTGAATAAATGCTACATCAACAAAATAAATTCCTGCCACATGCATAAAAAAGAGACTCCACACATTCTACCTGGAAGGAGCTTTTGTTTAGGATGTTGTTGCAGAAAACTATCCTTATCAGTGTTTGAAAGAACATTTTTCTTTCTTTCTTTTTTTTCATTATTTCTTTATCTCTTGTAGTCATCAGGTCTGTGTAAACAATGCTGCGCCCCTGGAGGAGAATTAAAGCTGCGTTTGGCAGCGGGTTTGGGAAGCAGGACAATGGCTCCATTCCTTCCTCTCTAATGAGATTATGATGTTAAATTCTTTAGACAAAGACTAATACTAGGCCACTTACCCAGGAGTTCAGCCCCCTGATAGAAAGATTTCAATGCCGCCATGCATTCAGGCCTTTTCAGTGGAGGGCTTTTAAGAGAATTACACTGTTCAGGACTTCTCTGGATGGGCCTTCAGACTCTTGTCATTTTGATGAAGGTCGTCTTTGTTCTCCAAGTTCTGTATACCGCAGGTTTTACATGTTCTCCAGACGCTGGCCAGCTCCCCGAAGCTGAGGGCTGTGGCTCTGCGTCTTCTTACTGCCCTGTGGCGGAAACAGGTATTGTCATAAATTCATTCTTCTCTTTAAAAGAAATGCTATTTGCTATTTTCCTCATCACCCCTCATTTTTCACTGCAGCTGTAATGCTAATGTAGTTAATAATTAATGGAGACTTAAACTCGCCAGTGATTTGAGGTAAGGCTTCTTAGGCTGATTATGCATGCAGCTTACACAAAGCTAATTAATGAGCTTTTGTTATTTGTTAACTACATTAATCTTGCAACTCCAGTGCAATACTAAAGAAGCAAAAAAAAGTCACTGTTTTGGGATAATTTTAAGTATTTATAATGATTTTTCCCCAAAATGTATTATTATACCTGGAAGTTCTTTTTTTTCTTTCCAAATCTCATTATTTTTTATATAATTATTTGAGGGTATCAGACACAAATTGTGCATGAATTTTTTTTACTGCCATTTCTAAAACATGACAGTTTTTACTGCCGAAATGGCCAATTTTTTTGTAAGCTTTTAGCTTAAAGGTCTGAATTTACTGCATAAACACAGGAAATGTATGAGAACATTTCCAGTACCCAGAACTTTCCATTACCCAAACCTCTTTAAGGGGTCATTTTAAATTGTTCACTTTCTAAATAAAATTAGTCATAAACATGCTTCATCAAAATGAGTGGCATCAGAGTGATTTTGACTTCTGATATCTGGTGCTGTTATGGACTGTATGTGTAGGTTTTTCTCTCTCTCTGCAGGACCGTGTTTACCCAGACTTGCAGAAACTGATGGCAGTGTTGGAGAAATCCTCCATGGTGGTTGGAAAGGACACTCAGTGGGAACAGATCCTGGCCAGAGCTGCATGTGTTCGGGACATCTGCAGAGAGAGGTCTCTCATTAATTCACATTACATGCACACTGTGGTTTCATCACCCCCTTATCTTTATATTCAGGTGATTCCGAGAAACACTATTGATCTGCTCTTGCCAACAGCATCCAAACAAATGCTTATTTTGCTCCTGGCATTAAAAATAAAGTTTACAATAAAATAATTTTATACACTTAAAGAACCCACATTTCATATTGCTGTTCAAGCACTTGTCATTTTATGAAATTTGTTTTTATAGTAATTTGACCTTAAATTATGTGAACTTTTTTTAATATTGGAATTTGGTGGCATACTTATTTTTTTCAATCCAGCTGTTTGGTGCAGTCTTTGGACACAGTGTAGTCTTTTCTAAACAAACGGGAGACTACTGTGCATGAATTTTATCTGGAATATACTGCCAGGCTGCCGGCAGTGAGCTCAAAGAAAAGAACCCCTTTGAAATGTTGACAGCGGAATTTGTTTTGAATTTTTCTGTGAGACGTATGAAAGCAGGAACTGTCAAAAGCTTTTGAAGGTGAAAGTGCTTCAGACAAAGAAGATGCACGTGTAAAAATTCAAAACCCTCAACACTGTTAAGTTTGGTATTTTTTCCTGCTCTTAAATTAGGACACTCTGAGCTTACCGTCAGGTTGTTGGTGACCATTGCCTGACCATTGACCATAGTCAGTTTAGTCAGTAGAAGTTTTGGCCAGTTGAGCATATTGAATCAGCATAGGTGGTCTTCCCTGGGAGAGAAAGAACAAGCAGAGAAATAAAAGCAGGAAAGAGAACAACAAAGAAAACGACACAGTCAAAAGGGCTTACACAGGAAACAGCCTGGGTTTTCAATGCCTGTGCGAATAGCAATGTTTTATCTTCCACTTTTGCTATTTGAATGTAAGAAGAGATGCATGAAAGTTCTGAAGGTGCTGTGATAACACACAGAATTAAGTATTGAATACTGACTCATTCATGGATGTTTTTCTTTTTTGTCATTAATTCTGGATATTTGTTTCACTATTTGCTGTACAATTATTTTTTTATACCCACTAAGTGCCAAGCTAATGGTGGTGTATCTTCACAGTTCACAGAGTGGGTTTAGCTTCAGCACGAAAGTGCAGAGCTTGTAAGCTTATGAAGTGATGTGTTATTTACTTTGTATACAGGCTGCTCTCTTTTGCATAGATGCATTAAGTGTGTGTACAGTGGCAGTGAGCTACAATCTTTGTGGTGTGTTTGAGTGCAAATTCAGTTGAGTGCAATACAGATGACTCTTATGAGCTGATTACCATCTTTAGTACATAATACACAAATTAATGAGACAAATGTGTGCTGACTTTAATAAAGTGGGGCAGTAGTGGCCAAGTGGTTAGGACATTGCCCTTGTGAACAGAAGGTCGTAGGTCCTGGGGTCCACTTAGTTTCCTTTCCCTTGATCAAGGTACCATCCCACTACACTGCTTCCCGGGTGCTGTTGATAGCCGCAAGTGTAATGGATTAAATGCAGATGTCACATTTTGTTGTGGTGCACTTTGTGTGTGATCACAGTGATCGCAGTGACAAATAAGTCACTTTCACTTTCAAATCTGGTAATTGTTAAAAGAACATATCACCACACACCTGAAAATGTCCATGTCCACTGTTAGGACATTTAAAGCAACTGATGCTGTAGTGAAACCTTCAAGGAAGAAGATGCATTTTTATTTTATTCCCAAGCACAGCGAGGAGGATGCTTAGAGAGACGAACTTTCTCCAAGTATCACAGTTGTACATTTGTTGAAGATAGTACCATTTTGATGTAGCCAAGTCTCCTTGCCAACTGTTTGGAAGGTATGCCAGAAGAAAGTCTTTTCTTTCATTTTATCACAGATATTGCTCCTCTGCCAAAAAGATGGATCATGGTGGGATGTTCTAACAATAATCCAGAAAATATGCAAACATTCACGTCAACACAAAAGCGTTACATATACCACAGAATCATGCTTCGATGTGGCCTGCCAGTCCTTTGACTTCAAACACACTGGACACCTGGGGAGTGAGCTGAAGAAGAGAATCCAAAGATTTTATAGGAGTTGTCTCAGATTACTAGCTCTGATTTCTTAAATCTTATAAGACATTCTAGAGGAATCGTTGCTGTTTTTGGCAATGTGAGGTTTTGTTCTGGCCCATTTTGTTTTGAAAAGGGTTTTGGTTTTCTCTTATTAAATTTACTTAAATATCAAATATTTTATCATATTGTGAGAACAACCACAAACACATTTTATGACCTTTTTCACTAATCTTTACCAATGTTTCCAATAGTTATGGAACTGACATAAAGTGATTTATTTGTCATTGTGAACACAATCACACAAAGTGCAGCACAACTAATAGTGACCACTACAGCAGTTACAAGAGCATAGTCCTAACAATTAAGCCAACACTGACTGTACGCCTTGAGGTGATTAAAGACAATATGTTATTTATGGACAGAATTCTGTTTAAACTGTACCGCAAAATAAGAGTAATATATTCTAAAAGTTAAGGTAAACTTTTGCATGTTTATGTTTTTTTTCTCCTATATGTTAAATTCAGCACATAAACAGAACATACATTAGAGCATGCAGACATGTAGAGGATGTGTACTTAATTGTCACTGAGAGCATGTGGTTTGATCAGGGGCATGTTAAAACCCCAGCTGCCCTAAAGTTGTGTGAACGTTCTTGATGAATGGACCTAAAGAAGTGTACATTATTTCCCTCTCCTGTAAAGTTTTTATATAGTGACAGTAGGCTGTTCTAACATGGTATGCTTTCTGTTTCATTAGGCCTTACCAGCATGGAGGAGACATGCTGGCAGCCATTGTAGACATGCTGACTCAGTGCTCGCGGAAGGATCAGGCCACTCCAGCAGCACTGGCCCTGCAGGGCCTTCAGGAACTGTGCAGAGCTGAGGTCTGAAACATGTGTTTTGGGAAGAGGTTTGCTGTATGGGGCCTGTTGGGGTAGGAACATATGGTCCATTTTAAATTGACAAAGGTACAGTGCATTAGGCACTAAATTAGCAAAACAGATGTCTACTCTTAGCTTTTAAAAATGCTCATGTGTAGTGTGGTTTAAACTGCTCTTAGATGTGCAGGGGAACATTATTCTTAAAGGAATTTTCCTTTTTCTCCTTTATCTCTTTTTTCTACTTTGTTATAGCGGATCATTTGTACATTCTTAAAGGAATACCCCTGTGTTTTCCAGCCTTTTCTCTTCCTGCTGTATCTGTACTGTGCTGATGATTACTATACACAATAATTTAAACGCACTTTTCTATATACCTGTCAACACTCTTTCCATTTGTCAATGGTGAGGGATGTGGTTTTCATTTTTCAGTGGTAAAAAAAGGGGTAAAAATATGGGAAACTCATGGGAAGATTTTCAAATGGGAAGCTGGAAGAGAGAAGTCTACAAAATGGGAGCAACCTGGATAAAAGGTTGAGAACTTGAAGCAAAAGCATAATCACTGAATTCTGTGAATAAAAATATGAAATTTGTGAGTATATGACAAATTGGAAGCTAAATTATGAGCTAGGTTATGGTCTAATAATACAGGTCTAAGGCAGAGACAGAAATGAGAGAATGTGCTATCAGAGCTAACTTAAATACACTGAAATTACTTTCACTTTCTCTAAGTTTTTCTGATAGTCATACAGCAACCTGTAAAAACTCAAATATCTCTGAGAGACTTAGTTATACTGATTTGCAGATTAATTTACAAATACCTTTGGATAATGGGGTTTTATGAAAGTTTTCTGCAAAAATGTGTGTTGGCATAAAAATGTGCCTACTGAATTCAGCAGTTGCCTAATGGCTTCCATTATAAATGTGTTTTGAGTATTCTTGTTTTTTTCTTCACTTTTTTGATTGTATGCTATAGATATGACATAGAAATAAGGCTGAAAATCACTGGAGGATTCCTTTTGTTTTGCTGCTTCAGGTAGTTGATATCGGCTCCACGTGGAAGGCTCTCTCTCCTAAGCTGAGCTGTGATTCTAGGCCTCTGGTGTTAAAGGCCACTGTTGAGCTTCTCTCTCTGGTGCCTTCACTGCATGTCAGAACAGAGCAATTTGAGGTAGGACTGCATGATTTTTCCCACACTCACACTCTTAGAAAAGGTGCCACCAAGGGTTCTTTGAGAGACACCTCAGAAGAACTATTTTAGTTGTCTAAAGAAGAATTTTTGTATCTTTTCAAAAATCTTCACATTATGTGCTTTACATTTAAAAAAGGTTCCTTACATTCACATATTAAAGTTGTTAGTTAATTATTGAACAACTTAAAGATTCTACAAGGATTTATTCAACAAGCTAATTTCTGGAGATATAACCTTGCATTTGCCACATTTGTTTCTTTTCCATGCAGAATTTTAAAAGTGAAGTGGTCAGTTTTCTGTGGATTCATGCCCTAAGTCAGGTTTGTACTGGTGTCATAAAAGGGAGTGCTGTTTAGGAAGCAGACTCATGTTTCAGTTTTTTTATCTATAAGAAAAATAGACATGCTTGCTATTTTCACCTAATTTTTACTTCTAGCCTTTTGTCCTTGGTTCCTCGATTACCTCAACTCTAGTTGAGCCATTCTCATTAATGATCATGAAGCAGAAATTCACAATCCTCTAGTAATTAAGGTTTCTACATATTTAACAACCAGATAACAAAAACTGTTTATTAGTTAATGCTTAGAAACATTGCTAAACCCTTTATTTTTGTTTCTTCTAATGTCCATAATGATACGAGTTGTATGATTGCTACTATCTCATTAGAAATTATTAAAATAACATTATACAACAATTAAGATTGCAGTGACTATGGTTGCCTTTTTAGGATGCAGAGGTGGCCTGCAGTGGCTACACAGCACTGTCTGAATTTGCAGAATCATCGCATTCTATCCTACATCTCCCTGAGCAAGTAAGAAACTATTCTAAAACCATTTTTTTATTTAGAGCTGCTCTATTGTTTGTTTATCATTATTGTAGTGGTGACATTACAATTACAATGACACGGGCAGTGGTGGCCTAGTGGTTAGGACGCTGCCTTTGAGAACTGAAGGTCTCAGGTTCGAGTCCCAGCCCGGGCACTACTGAGGTACCCTTGAGCAAGGTACCGTCCCACTACAC
>JBBPDA010000013.1:13950037-13961128 GCA_037974385.1 Arnoldichthys spilopterus | reverse complement strand
TTCTTGATTGAAACAGGTGTGGCAGTAATCAGGCCTGGGGGTGGCTACAGAAATTGAACTCAGGTGTGATAAACCATGAGCAGAAACATTTAAGTGTGACAAACATGCAAAAGAATAAGAAATCAGTAATTCACACCACTGTATGTTGTTGTACTATGGCTGAATTAATTTATTTGTATAAAAATATCAGCATTTTACATACATAAAAGAATATCTCTCATAGATGACACCTTCCTTTTTAATTGGATGACAGCATAAATGCACCTTGACTAACATAAGCATAATCAAAACGGTATTGATTGATGTTTTCATTTTGCTGATGTTAACACAGTCCAAACAAATCTTTATTATGACTTGTGGTAGAATTATTAATAAATAACTGATTCATTAATATTTGTGTTATCCTTAATTAACTAATATTTTTCTGTAGAATTATATGGAACTCTTAGAAAATGTGTCCGTTATATCTAAATTACACCTATGCCTGCTTAGTGTGCGGTGTCTATGCTGCATCAGATCTTTATTCAACAACATATACATTAACCTAAGCTGGTTATGTATGGTATATATTGAAGAACTGGCCAGTGTCTAGTAAGTAAAGCAAATCTCCCTGTCAGATGTAAATATTTAGCCACAAAAAAATGTTTTTTTTGGCCTAGATTTATGGAGAAATTGTAAATTGTACATTTCGAACATAAATCTGGTCCATCCTTGATCTACCTCATTGTACCATCTAAGGAAAATGTTAAGGGTTAAAATTGACATTTGGCCCAAAATATAGAGTGCATTTATTACAGGGAACAATCACAAAGTATAACCAGTATAACACTACTGTGATATGTAAAGTTTTTGATAGTGGGGAAAGCATACATGTTTTCACACCTCCTCTTTAGACTCTGTAGGTCTTGACGATTAGACTAGCAGACATGGCCCATAAATGATCTAAAAACTTATTTTGTAATCTAAAGTTAAGGATTTTTTTTGCTTCTCTCCGTTATAAAAAACTATTGCTCTCTTCATCCTCTACCCTCTCTAGCTCCGCACCAGAGCACTTTTGTATGAGTGTCTATGCTGCTGGATGAAGCACGTTGCAGAAGATAAGCTCCAGGTGTTTGTGGAGAGCCTGGCCGTGCAGCAGTTTAACCCAGATACCCGCACACAACGTCTTCCTCTCTGCCTCTCTATCCTGCGTGGCCTGGCCAAAGCTATGGCTCTCCCCAACCCAGCCCAGAACTGCTGGACCATTTTGTGCTCCACCACAGAAAGGATTTATAACCTTTTACCCGATCGTGTACAGGTATGACCACAGACTCGCTATAGAGTCAGCGAGGCTGTAAAGAACACTGCACTACTGTTCAGAAGTTTGGAATCACAATTTAAAAGGTTTAAATGTAGAATTTCAGTAATATGGAAATAGTTTTTTAGCAGATCAGTGTATAAATACTTCTGCTGTAAATGTATTTTTTTTATCTGTTACATTTTATTGTAGCCCAGTGATGTGGATCTGTATGAAGAAATCTGCTCCTGTTTGTCAGAAATGAATGACACTGAGATTGAAAGGATCGTCAAAGTCACTGAGGTACAAATTCAATGCGCTCAAGCAACATATTTATAGACCGCTTAGCATGCACTCATCCCATCTGTGATGCCACAAAGCAGTCGAGTCATTAATTTTCAGTTTTGATTTATGGGGACAGGCAGCATAACAAATGTCAAAAGTTGTAAAGCATCATGATTAATGATTTACTTCGGCTTTAAGATTAGCAACTAAGCAATAAGCCTTAAGTCATTAAAGCTCACAGTAAATTCACTTTAATTGCCTACTATAATTGAGTACCGTTGTATAAATGTTGTTTTGTCATCTACAGCACATCTGGTTCAGCTCATTAGCTACTTGTCAAGTCTTTCACCCTTTGAAGCAGGAGGGTTAGAGCGGGATGCAAACGCTACAATGAGCAGTGGTGGATTGAGTAACACTTCTCTTATTGATTTGTGCTGACCTCTACAGGCCAATTTGGAGAAGACCACTTTTATTCTGTGCTTCTTCAGTTCAAAGGGCAGAATCCCACTCCTGGGCCTCAATGATGTCATCAGCACCATCTTGCAGAAGGGGAAGAGTGAACATATCCGCTGGCTTCTCCTGCAGTGCTTCTACCAATCGCGTTTGGCCTCTAGCCCAAACACAGGCAAGCTAAATGTTTCACCACAGATTACACACATTACAGATTAGTGTTTCCCCAACTCTACCATTATTTTTCTTTTGTTAGGGCTTTACACAGGGCTTTAGCCTTACTTACAACTGTTTTTTTGTGCCACAAATAGTCACAATTTTTTACATGATTTACCAACCTGCCTGTCTATTTAAATAGGTTGTTTTTGTTACAGTGCATAAGACTAATATATGTTAAATGTGTCAAGCTCTTTTTTGGCTGGAACATAACTTCAGTGTGGACAGGTGGAGCACACTGTTTGCTGTGTAGGTGGCCAAATGTATGTGACATCACAAAAATAGTGAATTCAAAGCTGGTTTGCAGTTTATTGCCTGGGGAGTGAATGCCAAGTTAAAACTGTATCACGTTAACAGTGGTTGCATTAAACACTTTATTTATTTAGTGTTATTTATTTTCTTATTTTTGAAATAGAAAGATTTTTACAGTATTGATCCTTTTAGATTTTACTTCCTTATTATGATTAGACAACGATGCCCTTACCAGAGCAGGTGTACATAAAACATTGAGACTGGAGGGAACTGAAGCCACCTATTCTTAATAAAACAATTTTCTAAAGCAAATTCTTATCATTATGGTACCTGGTAGTCTTTCAGTGTGTGTGGGTTTTTTTTTTTTTTACACTCGTTCCTGTAGTATAGCTTACTCTCTTTGTCAGGACTTGTTTCGCAACAGCTTTAGAGCAGCTTTAGTAGCTTAGACATGTAGGCATATTTCGCAGAGCAAGTTACATACTGTTACATGCTGGGATCCATCACACTGAACAAGCAATCAAATAATACACTTTCAAGCAAAGGTCAGGAAGCTTCCTGTTACTGAAGGAATCAGTAGCAATTAGCATGATGGACAACCAAGAAGCATAGAGAGTATAAAACTAGAGCTCAAATCAGGCTGTTTGGAATCAGAAAACAGAAAAAACAGGGTTTGATTGGAAGAGACTTGTCTGCAAAAGCTTTGTCCAGATTTTGTTGTCTGCATCTGATATTTGTAACTTATTAAGTAAAATGGAACTCAGATTTATGTCTCAGTGGTTGTTCACATTACGTTTCACTTGATTTCAAAGATGTGTCCCCGTCAAACGGCTTTGCTGGCTTTCATTCTTTCTTATCAGTGAGAGATATTAGATAAAGTGATTGTTCAGACATACCATTAAGCAAATTGCACCAATAAGCCTGTAGCCCCGTTCACATGAATGTAAGATATGTAAAACATGTAAGACTATTTATGAGCAGTATCTGCATTGCCTTTAGGTGTGTCCAAAAGAATGGAGTGGCTACTGGAATTAATGGGGCACATCAGGAAAGTGGCGTATGGGGCGCCCTCTGTGACATGTGTCAACATCAAAGAGGTATGTAAATAGTTTGAAAGGGAATGATCACAGGGGTCAAACTAACAGATTACCTTTAACCCCCAATGTAATCAGGCATGCAAAACATGTTTGTTGTCTAAAGTTTGCTTTTTAACTGTTGCATTTCAGCTGTGAATGGCTAATACAGCTAACAAGTGACAGACACTTATATCCACCTGTTGACACACCAGATGATTAAATCAGCACTTGCCTTAAACATCACACTCAGGCCCTGATTCATCAAGATTTGTGTAAAACATGCAAAACCAGCTGCACGCACAAAACCACGTGCAATCTGACCTACTATCAGAAGGTCACTAGTGGGTGGTACCCGTTTTGCATATGCAGTCTTGCTTGGGTGTTCATAGAGTAAAATAAAGCATATATGCTCCACATTTTACACTGTGGCTGCTCTTGCTGTACTTTTACTGTTTAAATACGTATTTTTAGGTTAAAATGTTATTTTGTCATTGTATAAAATTTAAATATGTAGTTTATGCTTTCCTCTAGTGACTATGCCCACTCAGCGTTCGTGCTGCAACTTTGTGTATATAGCATGTCAAAAAAGTCTGAAGAAAAGATACTTGACCAATTTGGCTCTAAACCAAAGACGGAGGAGAACAGGAGTAGGATAAAGCAAATTAGCTGCTAAATATCAGCTGCATTTGGCAGGTACTGTAAAGGCTGAAACTGTGCAGAGCTGTGGATACTCATTACTGGATGTAAAAAGCACTGCTTCACTGCATATGGCCTCGCAGTGTGGTGTGAATAGGTTTTTTTTTATAAATACCTTAAAAAAAGAAGCTGTATATTGAGTAATAGGAAATTAATGTAAATTTGAGTGTAGGCTGTAGACTGTATAGTAAACTGTTAAAAGCTCAATTATGTGTGCCCATGTCAATGATCAACCAAAAGATGTCTTTATCTTCTGGGACAGGGTACTGACTTCCTGCTTGATGTTTTCGCCTCTGCTTTGGTGTCCTGGGCAGACCACTCCATGCCTCTCCTCATTGGGGTCAGAGCCCAGTGGTTCCCATGGAAACAGTTGACCTTTCACTTCCCAGACTGGCCCGATGGCCTCTATGTGAACAGTGGTAGCACTGATGAGTCGGTTAAGCAGTGTGTGCTGGCAGTACCATCTAGTCTGAAGCATCTGCTGGCTAAAGAGCCATGGAAGTCCCATTCACAGAAGGTATGGATTGTTCTAATAGCTGAGATTGCAGAAGGTAGTTCTTTCGGGAGGATGAAGCTCACTCTTATTTGAGACTATTTGATGCTTGCAGTACTTCCGTTACAAAAGGCTGCAATTTGCAAAAGACCCCTCCAACGAACCAGTAGTGTTTCAATGGGTGTTGTGATGACTGTCAACAAAAGTCAATTACTTTGGTCAAATAATAATCTTACCTAAGTAATAGGTAGCAAGAACCAGTTACAACTTGTGTTTTGCCTATATCATACAACTCTAGTCTACAAGGTATAATATATTGTCTTTTACATATGTAATAAAAAAAAGTAATTCCTCAAAAAACAACAGCATTAGGGTTAATAGTCAGTAAATGGAAAAATAACACAGCAAGTGAAATATAAAAGCAGACTCTTGTGTGTCTTAATTTTTTTTTTAGTTTATTGACTGGCTCTTCAGCATAGCGGAAGCTCCTGAGGAAGCTTTATCACAGACAGCGATCTTTACAGCCAGAGGTGAGAAGCTGAGTGCTGATAAGCTGTTTTCAACTTTGTTGACAAAGTAGTTCAGAGAGGCTAAGATATACATTTATATTCAAGAACATTATGGCTAAAAAGAAATCGCTCCTCACTGTGTCTTTTCTCTCTCTTTAGCGGCCTTACTGGCACTGAAATCCACACCAGAGTTTAAGAAGAAGACAGTGTGGACCAGAGCATATGGCTGGTGACACAAGTGCACTTGCTTTGCTTAATAAAATCCTTACTTTTGTTACATTTATGGATTCTGAGCAGAAATGACACATGAAAAAAAGCTGTAATTCTGACATGCATCCTGCCTGGAAATGCTCTGTTACACTGTCCAAAGCAGACTGTGTATCTCTGTTTTTTTTTCACATAATTTGTCATTTCACATAAAATGTTTTATTTTTATTTTGAAACTTTCATAATGAATGATCCAATAGGATTGTTCTATTTGGGGAAAAATGTTTACATTATACAAATTAGTAATAACAAAATTTAGTGTTTTGGCTTCTCCTGTAAAGTTAACATTTTGGAGATACTGAGAAAGCAGCGACAATGACAGGTCCACTTTCTTTGTTTTGTTTAAGGGGTGGGGATGTAAAACATTTTACCTGTTACATGTTATATTCAGTACCTAGTTTTGTTCACGACAGTCCATCCCATATTTGCCACACTGTATGTTATATATTAGATTTACTAGACCCCTCCAGTCAAGCGACAAAAATATTAAAAGGGTACAAAATTGCATTAATGACTTTAAGTCCTTTTTCATTTACACAAAATAACATTCTGTTTGCAGTAAACATGAGGATTTCTTCAGTTAACTTATCTTCATCTTATTCCAGCTCTCAATAGTCTGTCTTCTTTCTCTCAGTAAGATTCGTACTGTTATGCCAGAACCTTTAAAACACAGAAATAAAAGCATTTAGCAGTGATTTGAAAGCTCATGCTGGGTTTAGTGCATTTATTCATTTGAATTGCATCTATTGAGGCAAATGAACAGCAGTCAGTTTAAGTCTCACCTGCTGCCAACAGAGGGAGGTAGGCCATTAACAGGTAGGGGAAATGTACATAGACAGCAACAGGGGCTTCAAGCTGAACGGAATAGGTCCCTTGAGACTCATAGTAAGGAAGTGCCTGTAAAACGCTAATTGCTAAGAAAAGGAGAAAATAAAAGTGTTGTAAAGAGGAAATTTCAGCAGATGGTAAACCATAGTTCCATAATGACACCAACCAAAATTATGTTCATGATTTTTTTTTATCTGCTTGTTAGAATGCAAGTAATATGCGGGCATATATTTTCAGAGTCACGTCTACCCCAGACCTTTTGGAATTGCCACAAATGAAGATATTGGGCTGCTGGTTGTGGTCCAGCTGGAATACTCCTTTATCAGCACATTTCCTGACACCCGTCCATCCACCCGCTCACTTCCTGTACAGATATCTGTTTCCTAACCATGCAGAGTATTTTTAAACCTCATGACTCTTTTCAGCAGGCTTAAGCAATGGTGTGCATTCTGTGTATACGTTGTCTAGTAGTTTTCTTCATTCTCATTCTGTTCTTTTGACCTGATTTCACAGCTCACAAGTGTAATATGACAATTATCATACAATGTTTGCATTTGTAACAACTGCTGCTAGCTTGACAGAGCATTAGCGGAAATCTTTGTCAACATAATGAGCAATAGTAGCACAGTTTCTGTCAAAATATCTATGCCAGTGGTAACCACCCCTGCTGAGGATGCACCTTCCAAAATTATTCAGTTTTAGTCCAGATCTAACACACCCAGTCCAATCTAAATAAGTGGACTGATGATCTAGGTCAGATGTGTTCGAAAGTGAACTAGGAAGGTACAGCTCAACCACAAAACTGTAGACCACTAAGAGTGGGTCTGCTAAGACCTGAAGGCTGTAGTGGATATCTTCTGTTGCATCACTTGCTACAGGAGGAAACATCAGCTCAAGAACTTTGCATGAGGAGCTTCATAAAATGTGCAAAAGCCAAGCAGCTGCACACATGCCTAACCATGCTGGGAAATACAAAGCAGGGGTTGGAGTGGTATAAAAGCATGCCGCCACTGGACAGTGGACACTGCCAGCCAATAGTAAAGTTTGGTGGGGGAGGCATCATGAACTGGTGCTGTTTTTCTGGGGCTGGGCTTGACTACATGGTTCCATTGAAGGGTAATGGTAACACTACAGGAAGGAACAAAGTTGTACACATTTTAAAATAATACATAATATTTCTGGTGAGCTCTGCTTGTCTAATATCACTTCCTGCAACTAGATATTAATATCAATTGTTTTGTAATCCGATGGCCAATGAGCTCATATAGGTGTGATGGTCAGCTATCCAGATTTTTTTTTTCTATACGACAAATATCGGCAGGACCAGAGTCAGTGACCACTGATCTAGATTGTATTTACAGTCTATTAGTAATTTGAAATGATATTAATTTTGTATGCATGTGGTTCGTTAGCATCGCATGTCATTTTAAACAAATCTGAATAATCTGAATCACACATTGCGGCTCAGTAGAATAGCATTTTCACTCTGAAAACTCATTCTCATGTAGAGATGTCTAAGTAAAGACTAATAATTCAGTTCGAACTACTGGCATTTTTTGACAAAAATGTGGTTTGTCAACATTCTTTAAGGCTCATTCAACCTTGCATCAGTTTGAGGACTAACTTGTTGGTTGAACACAGATGGAAAGGATCATTTAATTGATAGCTGATCATGTTGTACCTTCTGCAATCACCGACAGTATGTAGACTGGAATTGTGACGGTGTGGCGTGCCCATAGCATTTCAAATGACGGGGTACTGATCAGACTTAGCAGCTCGTATGGGTACCTATGAGACAGAGCACAGTCTTTGCAGCTGTTGTCCGACTTAGTTTGGTACCTGACACTTGCATTGAGAAAGACGTAAATGTGCGGTACTTTACAGAACATTGCACTAGATCTTACATTGTACTGCACGTGTACTGAAAGTGGAGGATACACACCTTAACAGATCTAACATACTCCACAGATAAAACAGCACACAGACGATTGTTTTACTCTGAAACTCTTCTTGGCTGATGATCAGGAATACAAGAAAATTTCTCTCCATCACCTGGCAAAAAATGTAGACAAAAAAGAGGTCCGGATGGCATTTATAATGATTACTTTTGAATGTATGTGTAGTGTCTGGTATGCAGACATGAACACTGGTATGATAAGCTCATGTCATAATTACCTGGACAAAGCGAGGACATAGTCTGCTGTCTTCAAGTCCGTCAGCTATGTGGAAAAGCTCCAGTATTGACAAAAGCTGGCACAGGCTCATCATCACTCCCACAAAATAAAATGTGCCAGCTAGGGCATCTTAAAGACAGAGGAAAGATTAAAATGCAAGACACACTACTTTAACAGCAATGTCAAAGGTAAATGGATTCTAATGGTATTAAAGCAGATGTCAATGGGTAAGAAAGTATGATGTATCGTTTTAGCTTAAAACAGCTGTCTGTTATTACATTAGCGGCTTCATTAGGAACTTTAGTATTTCTCAATGCACTTTCTCTGTGTGGAGAAATGATTCATTTTCATCTAGCATGTGTTTGCACAACCATCAGCCACCACTTCTAGCTGGTTTTGCATAAAACCTAAGCACAGACTGCAGAAAGCTAAACAACTCTTGTACTCCTTCACAGTATTTATTTAGGGTGGAGAACTCAAAGCTGTTACTTACCCCAGCCAAATGAAAGAAATCTGGCAGACATGTTTGCAAAGATCCATGTGTGACCGCAGAACTGTAACAAATAGTACACGAAAAGGTAGGCAAGTCCAATGCTGAGCCTGTTAAAACACAACAGGATATTACAGGAGCAAAAGCTGCCCAACATGGTTAATGTAGTAACTGATTTGTCTACTATGATAATGCTGTTGAAAAACATCATGTATATCCACATGATCATCTTTGTAAACACAGCTTGAGATATTTTGTCTTTTTCTCTGAACAAGAAAATACACTACATCAAAGAATAATAGCCCATATATGAGAGGAATGGTCCCATGTTTTTTTTTGTAAAGGTGTTAAGGTTAATGTAGCATAATTCCAAACTATAATACAGTGCAACTATTACTGTGCTCACGTCATAGAACAAGAATTGCTTGGCATGAGTGGGGCTGCAAAGAGAACTGCCATCAGGCCCATCACAGAAGCTGACAAAAGAGACTCCAGGTGGCTTTGGATTAAGAATGACGATCCATGAACTAGCACAGGTGGGTGACCTAAGCAATAGTATCTAATATTGAGAAACACTGCATGACTCTCAGGTAGCATCACTGCATGACTCTTGGGTAGCATCACTGCTTTACCTTCAGGTAGCACCACTGCTTTACCATCAGGTACCATCACTGCTTTACCCTCAGGTAGCACCACTGCATGACTCTTGGGTAGCATCACTGCTTTACCTTCAGGTAGCACCACTGCTTTACTATCAGGTACCATCACTGCTTTACCTTCAGGTAGCACCACTGCTTTACCATCAGGTACCATCACTGCATGACTCTTGGGTAGTGTCCCACTGCATGACCCTCACGTAGTGTCCCAATACATGACTCTCAGGGAGAAACTAGAGGCAGTTGTGAGCCTGTGGATGGCCTGCGGAGATCACTGATCTGCCTTTCTTTAAAAGTAGGCATTTCACCAAAAAAAGTTCGAGAATTAGTCTGAGCTGCTCAAACTTCGTTGTTTTCTGGTTTCTGTGGAAAGAACGAGTGTAACGCCCAACTGCTGCTGCTGAAGGCAAACCCACAGCTTAGCTTCACCCACAACAAAACCAAAACAACCCGTTACTGCACTGACAGACCGCTGAGCGTTCGAGTGTGTACCGCGTCTCACCTCATGTCCGTCGCTCCGTCCTGAGGAGGGTATTCAGTAGCAAACTTCTCCGAGGAAAAAAAAATCGACTCTGACCACCTTCCACTCAGAGTCATGCCGCTGACGTCAGGATGGGCGGACCGGCGGTGGGCTTTCCCAACATTCACAACCGAAAGCGCATGGAGGCCAACTTCTGCCTCCAGACGGGAGTGAGAGGCGCTCCCGCGGGAGGGAGTGTGAGTGGGTCGGTGGGTGCCTTGAGAGGGTAGGGTGGTAGGTATTTCCTTAATTCCCCCAAAAAGCTTTGTTGTGGCACGTGCTGCTGTTTCTTCGCTTTAAAATCACAGTTTACATGGGAGGGAGCGAAGAGGAACCGGTGGTGTGAGAAGAGCGTTTGTGGCGTGAGAGATCGGCGTCAACTGCGTGAGTTTTGTCACTGGTCGAGTTAATTCACTTCCTGTTATACACTTTCATGAAAAAGCTTTATTTGAGCTAATCCTTTAATTATTATTCTATTTTATCTATTTAGCTTTTATTTTTAGACTTTAATTTTAATGCTTATCACTGTAAAGCACATTGAATGACCTCTGTGTATGATAATGTGCTATATAAATAAACTTGCCTTGCCTAAAACTAAGCAGTGGCTGCTTTAACTTTTAGAGTTTTTAAAACACAAGAGCTAAAAGTAAGCAGAACAATATCAATCATCTAACTAGTTAGAGCTGAACGCATCTAATATCTAATTATATCATTGTAAAGCAGCTAGATGACGTACCTTTCTAAGTTCTACCAGAACACGCCACACAACTGCTAGTCCAGGCCCTGGTCATGTCTCGCCTTGACTATTGCAACTCACTGCTGGCCAGTCTACCTGCAACCTCAATCAAGCCACTCCAGAGGATACAGAATGCGGCAGCACGGCTGATCTTCAACCAGCCGAGA
>JBBPDA010000013.1:13932864-13944926 GCA_037974385.1 Arnoldichthys spilopterus | reverse complement strand
CAGACCAGAGAATCTTATTTCTCACCATCTCTGAGTCCTTCAGGTGTCTTTTAGCAAACTCCATGCGGGCTGTCATGTGTCTTGCACTGAAGAGAGGCTTACTACAGGCTACTCTACCATAAAGCCCTGACTGGTGGAGGGCTGCAGTGATGGTTGTCTTTCTACAACTTTCTACCAACTCCTGACTGCATCTCTGGAGCTCAGCCAAAGTGATCATTGGGTTTTTCTTTACCTCTCTCACGAAGGCTCTTCTCCCCCGGTAGCTCAGCTTGGCCGGACGGCTAACTCTAGGAAGGGTTCGGGTCGTCCCAAACGTCTTCCATTTAAGGATTATGGTGGCTACTTTGCTCTTGGGAACCTTCAGTGCAGCAGAATTGTTTTTTGAAACCTTGGCCAGATCTGTGCCTTTCCACAATTCTGTCTCTTAGCTCTTCAGGCAGTTCCTTTACCTCATGATTCTCATTTGCTCTGATATGCATTGTGAGCTGTAAGGTCTTATAGACAGGTGTGTGGCTTGCTAATCAAGTCCAATCAGTATAATCAAACACAGCTGGACTCAAATGAAGGTGATCTCAGAAGAAATGGAAGCACCTGAGTTAAATATGAGTGTCACAGCAAAGGGTCTGAATACTTAGGACCATATTTCAGTTTTTCTTTTTTAATAAACCTGCAACAATTTCAAAAATTCTTTTTTTTGTCTGTCAATAAGGTGTCTTGTGTGTACATTAAGGATGGAAAAACATTTATTTAAATGATTTTAGCAAATGGCTGCAATATGACAAAGTGAAAAATTGAAGGGGATCTGAATGCTTTCTGTACCCACTGTATGTATGTATGTATGATTATATTTTACATCATATATCAGATAATCAGAATAAATACAAGAACAAGGTTTCCAAAATGCAATAAAATCAAATATCTTTAAGAAGTTGATTCTTGTGAAGATTTATTTAACTGAAGAAAGTACAAAAATAACTTTTTAAAAAGTTTTTTTAAAATGTACACAAATTTTGAATTCAACAAATGTTTGGTAAAAGTTAAAAGATTGAAGACCGCACAGATTATTAAAGTAAAACCAGTTTTGAAGACTTGACATTAAACAGGCTCATTGGTATAAAAGTAGCATCCATGAATAGCTCAAGCAATGATGGATTGGGATTTCCTCCTTATGCCACAATTCATGAGAAAATTGTTAGTCAGTTCAAAAGGAAAATTTCCTGAATGCATGATTGCAGAGAATTTAGACCTTAACATCTACAGTACATAATTTTATGAACATTTAATAGAAACTGAGAATTCAGAAACCTCATTGCCTAAAAAGCATTAAGAAATGGTACTTGAAACTGTTTTACGCAAGATGAAGTCATACATCCGCTCTATGCAAAAACACTCTCATTTGCGATTGACTGAAAGACTGCGGGACTGGTGCTGTGGACAGATGAGTCCACATTTGCGCTTGTTTTTAGAAAAAAATGGCATTAACTTCTCTGTGCCAAAGATTAAAACAATGCTCCAGATATCAGGAAGAGGTGCAAAAGCCAGCCATCTCTGATGGTATAGAGGTGCATCAGTGCCCATGGCACGAGTGAGTAGGATGTATGTACAAAAAACAATGCCATTGACTATGAGGCCAATATCTGGATTAAAATAAATTGCCTATAATGCGGCATCTCTTCCCAGGACATCCATGCTTATTAGATGATTTATGCATGCTGTCTCTCTCACCCACAGGTACCTGTGTAGAGTGGAGGAGATGAGGCAGTCTTTAAGAATCATGCTCCAGTCTCTCAACAAGATGCCTGAAGGAGAGATCAAGGTGGATGACGCTAAAGTGGCACCACCCAAAAGATCTGAGATGAAGGTAGAAACATTGCATGTGTTTAGTGTTTTTGTGTAAATACAACATTTTACTCCATTACTGTTATGAATATTAACCAAGAGTACACACTAGGCCCTGCACAATTACAGTAGTTTTTTTAAAAAATAGTTTTGCATAAATATGACCCAAAATATCAGTCCTAAATATAGAGAACCCAAATGAACAAATAAAGACATACATTGATGCTTGAAAGTTTGTGAACTACCTTATGTTAATGTGACTTAAAACGTCATCTGATTTTTAAAACAAGTCCTAAAAGTAGATGATAAAATCTGATTAAGTTTGGTTATGTGTTAATGAGAAAAATAAAGGTCCAGTAACATCTGCTTGTGGCAAAAGTAAGTGAATTATGCTCTCAGTATTAGCAATAACTGTAACCAAACATTTGCAGTAACTGTTAAGTCAATAGGAAATTCAATATCATCATTACCTTGCACAAGAGTGGTCAAGCAGTGAGTATCAAGTACTCCACAGAGTCACAAAGGAACCCAGTAAAACTTCTAAGCAACTAAAGACCTTTCTCTCAATATTGTGTGCTTGACCCCAATGCCAGTGTGCACTAGTTTGAACTGTCAGTTGTAATATTTGTCCTCTGTTGCTCCGAAATGGATTTGCAGGCAACAGAAGCATCACTGCACTGCACATCTAATGTAGCTACCTTAGCCTAAAGCTAAATGGTCTAAAGTGTGGTTCACTCTGATATTTTTAAACATTTGTGCTAGAAACCAAGTCAAATTTAAAGTAGGATTTGGTGATCCACAACATACATGAAAAAAAGAGGGATGCATCATATTAGATAGCTTGACTGACTCTGAAAATACTGTAATTTATTTAGTCATTCATATCTCTGTAGTTACATTAACACATACAAGACTTATGTGTAGAATATTTAGTTTTATTACCATTATTTACTGTTGTGTGGTCTGTGGTCCCCCCTTGAGGGTGCTGCTGAGCTAGTGTACACAGAAGCATGTTGACATGGGTGTTATCCTGAAGTGTTTATATGGTATATAATCATTGCAAATTTAGTAATTCACAAGTTTGTCATTACTGCATTAATTCAGGGTGCCTGCCAGAGACCATATAAGCATTAGGAAAGTACTGAAAGACTTCCACTTATTTCAGTCTTTTTAGAGCTATATTTGTAGGCGGTGTACATGCATAAACATAGTGCTTGTTAGAGTGAAATATTGGTGTGTAATGGTTTCTGGCCTTACATTTGTTTAGATGTCAATGGAGTCTCTGATCCATCATTTTAAGCTCTACACAGAGGGTTATCAGGTACCCCCAGGAGCCACATATACAGCTGTTGAAGCACCAAAGGTGAGTCCATATACTTTAAGTTAAAAAAAAATAAAAAACACAATGAAGCCTTTCATGGACCTACATGAAGAATAATAAAGCCTAATGTGAATGTGGTTTATAGTTTACCCTTATGGTTTAAAATCATTTAACTTTTTAATGGTTTTGATTAATTTTATTATCTGTAAGTGGTCTATTTTAATAATCATTTCCCAGTGATAAAGAGATATATAGCACTATATGTAAAGTGTTATTCTCTGTCTGATGAACTGATATCCTTAGGTTTTCTGTAGTAATTTTGCTTTTTTTCACAGGGTGAGTTCGGAGTGTATCTGGTCTCTGATGGCTCCAGCAGGCCTTACCGCTGCAAGATCAAAGCCCCTGGCTTTGCTCATTTGGTAAGTGTATACTGCTTTTAATTACACTAAAAGACACTAATCATTAAGGTCAGTCTGTTTTGTATGGTTAAAAAATGTATTTATGGTGAAAAAAGCCTTGATTTCATGAACAGTTTAGGAACCTGTAACACTGATGTATGAAAATGAAATGCTTTTTTGTGTTCACATAGGCTGGTTTGGATAAAATGTCTAAAGGACACATGCTTGCTGATGTAGTGGCCATTATTGGTAAGAAGCATTATTTTAAATGTGATTTATTTTTACTTTAATACTTAAGTAAAAGCTGTGTCAACTTTTGAAGCCTGGGTTGCACATTTTTGTTTATGCAGTGACAGCAATGATTAAAATATATTCAGACAGCTTAATCCTTAAGAGACACCGCTGTAATCCTTGTCATCATTGTGTAACACATTAACAGTTTGAAGGGAATAGTTTTAGACTGTTAGGTTGGGAGCAGAGTCCTGTCAAGGACTCTGACTGGGAGCAAAGTTGGCAGGCTTTCTCGCCATCACCCAGGCTTCCAAACACGGTAAACATTAGAAACTACTGTGGGTTTTATTTTAACATTATTCAAAATATCGTATCAACATTTTTGGACACATCTGCACTCAGTCTCTTTCTCTGTGTATTACTGAGGCCAGTGTTATTTCATGAAGTCATTATTTCTTTTCATAACCTGTCCCAAAATGTCTACTCTCCTCACAGGCACTCAGGACATTGTGTTTGGTGAGGTGGACCGTTAATGAACTGATGTCCAGTTTAGTTACGTCTTTCATATTCACTCTGAAGCGACGACAGACAACTTCAGTCAAGTCTCTCCTGTAAAAACGTATTAAAACCAATAAATATTTTAAGTCTGACTCAGTGTTGTCATTGAAATTTTTTCATGCCATTACTCAAGCGTATGAACTCCTAAATTTTCTTGAAATGTACTTTCTTTACCAATTCAGTCACATTCTGGTGTTCATGGTTTAATATAGTTGAAAGCTTATTATAATTGTATTCTGGACAAGGATTAAGCATAGCACTGAACTTTTTTTCTGAAAAGAGCTTTTTTCATGAAAGGAAAAGAATATTACAGAGTCATTAAGTCCTTGAGCACCTTTGTAGCTTTAATTTGTATTTAGCGTCTTCACAGTTTTCTGACTGGTTTCTATATGATGAATAGATACTGTGATTAAAGATAACCATCTTCATACCATTAACAGTGGAGGGCTTGGAATCAAAATACCAATTCCTCAAGTGCTTTTAAAATATGGTACATAAAAAGAAAGTTTGAACTCTCTTACTACTTCACTGTGAACAGCTGAGTTACGTGGGCAGATGGTAAAAGCCGGGTACTGGCACATCTGTTTAGCTGTGGTTAATGGTTTGTGTGTGTGCATGTGTGTATGTATCTATGTATGTATCTGTGTGTGTGTGTGTGTGTGTGTGTGTATCCATGCATGAATGTTAGTTGGGTTAATGGGGAATCTAAAAAAAAAAGTTTGGTAAGTTTCTTCAAAACACTGAGTTTATTCAATTTTTTCCTGTATGTTCTGCCTTAGTCTTGTAATGCAAACTTTTGTAATGACATCAGATTTTTTAGGCAAAAAGATCAGTTAATCAGATTAGAACATTTTATTTTTCTTTTACAGTTATTCCGTAATGCTGATATGATTTCCTATCTATGAAGGTCACTCCTAGTAAACCAGGTTAACTGGGCTCTTTGGCCAATAACCAGTTTTCTGTAATTCAATTTGGTGGATTGATGAAACTGGTGATTCACATAGGTTCACCGCAGTCTTCTTTAATTACAGTTAAGTATGTAAATATGGCTTTGGCATCTTTCAGGTTTCCACCTCTGCCTTGGCTTGAACACCTTTTTCTCCAACCACGCAATGAGTCACTTTCTCTTCCTCATGGGTGATCTGATATGTGCAGGCCAAATAGGCCCAGCTGAAGGTGTTTAATGTACTACTGCTTGCGGCACTGCTGTCTCAGTTCAGCTGCTGCTGACTAAGTAAATGCTGTAAATCTGGTCTGTCCATGTCCTGTCCTTGTACATGCAAAAATACGTAGGTATGTGAGGGAGGAAAACTGCCTAAGCAGATTTTGGTTCCATAATATAAATGTAATATTGGGTCTTTACCACTAGAAGGCAGCAGTTCTAAAAGCTTTTTCTAGCTGTTGGAAGGATGAAAGTCTCTATGACCAATTAAATCAAGCTGTATAGCCTTGCATGGGACATTGTCACAGTGTGCATCATGTACATACCATTAAGAAGAGTACAGTAGCACCAAAAATATATGTAAATATAAAAATATATTTTCAAGAAGTGTTTTAAATGGAGAGCACAAAAACGATGCTCACCATAATTTCTCATCATTTCAGCAAGGTGTTTAACTGAAGGCTTCACCGGAGTAGCTGTACTAATTCTTCACGCTCCCCAGTTCTATCATATTCATCCCTCATTTTATTCCTATGCACCTCCAGGCCCTCCCCACACTTAATAAATGGCTACACTTATGGTATGATATGGTCGATTTGCACTTATGCTGTTCAGAGCTATTTCCAGAACATTATTACAGTTAAAACAGGACTTATTGAGACTCCTTCCCCTTCCTACATTGTTCCTCTTTGTTATTTTGCACTGACTTCAATGTGCCCTTGAGTGTGCATAGATTCTGTTCTTACCTAAGAACAAATCCCAGATAAGAAAATAAGTGAATCTCAGAATCTTTGTAAAAACAGCATAGGAGGGTTATAGGAAGAAGTTAAGAATGGTTAGTGAATGAAGCTCAGTGATGTTTTTGTGTAGCTTTCCAAAGAAAATTATAGTTATTTGTATTAAAGACAAAGTCCTTGATACCTGGAACACTCCACAAGACTTGCCTCTTTGGAAATGCTCTGACTCTGTCGTCTAGCCATGACAATAAGGCCCTTGTCAAAGAGGCTTAGATATTTGCACTCCCCCATTTTTCATGTTTCCAGCACATCAACACAAGATCTGACTGTTCTCTTGCTGCCTTATATATATCCCACTCCCCTGACAGATGCTGTTGTAATTAAATAACACCGTTTGTTGTCTTGGCATGCTGATTTAATGTAAAACTCTGAGATTAAAATCCAGGATGTCTGCTTTTATTTGGTTATTTATATCTATACTGGGTGAAGCATGAAGGAATCAGACATTTTGTACAATTGGCTGCTCAGTCACTTTATAGCCAGCTGTGTGTCACTACACCAGCAGTTCATACACTCTAGAGACTTGATGTACAATCTGTATCTGGACATGATGATCAAGGATAAATGTAATGTTTCAGTATAATGTCACAAAATAGTATGGTATTTTAAGAATCTGAAGGTGAGTTTAGCAATCCACCTAATAGCCTTGAGAACCACAGCACTGGCTGACAATGAACTTTTATAACACATGGAAAAGATGAAGCACATTCTCCTGGATGTGGGGATAGATATGTCAAAGAAAATAATTCACCAGCATGTTAAACCCTGGACAGCCTTTTAGAGTAGAAAGGCCTGGATACAGCCCAAACAGCAAATCAGAAAAAGCTCTCGGACAAGACCTTATCAACAGACAAGGCAAAACTAACTTATGCCTGATGGAATGAGAAAAGTGTGCAAGGCGAAAACGTTTTGCTGAATATGATATCAAACAATTACACTGCTGGAAACTTTCAACAAGAATAGAGCTTCACCTTGCAGCAGGACAGTGATATGAGCCATACTGTTGAAGAAACTAAGGAGTTTTTTTCTAAGTTCCAAAAAGTAGAACAGGATGGCCACCCAACCCAGACTTCAGTGAACATGAATAAGACAAAAAGCCTTGGAAAACAGGCAGGAACTAAACATGGCTTCATAACAGATCTGACAAAGCATCACCAGGGAAGACGTTCTGCATTTCATTCTGTAGAAATGTTATGGCACAGCTACAAAGTTACTGCCACAACTGTTAACACGGAGGCATTTAAAATGACTCCAACATCATCCATTCTTATAAAAACAGTGCTTTTATTTCTGATATACTGTGAAAAAATAATTACATAACTTTTTAAAAATATTGAAAAAAAGAAAATGAAATAAAAAAAGGAAAATTTCAATAACTTCTGTTGTACATCTGTAGAATGTTTTTTCAGCTACGAAGAACAGTACAGTAAGATCAACGCTTGGTTTCTAAGACACAATTATACAGGATACAGTCCTACCAGGAGAATAAAACTATTGGAGCAGGAACTTGAGGGAAGTAAATGATTACATAAAGATATTCATACACAAAGAGAGACACGCGCACACACACACACACGCACACACACCCACACCTCATACCATCATTGAAACTGTCTTTGTACACCTCTGGCCTTAAACTGGCTTATAAAGTGAGGGATTATAAAAGTCATGTTTTCCTAAGGCCACTCTGTTTTTTTATCCAACATACACCTTCATATTTCCCTCCTTTCGTCTTGATGGATGCTTCAGTCCTTTGAGGAAGAAGTCAGTGGAAGTGCATGTCCTATCCAGTCGTTAAGGTCATGCCTCCCAGTCACTTCTCTTTTTGTCAGTCTCTCAAAGTACCAAATTGACCATTAAGACCAACTCATTGGCAGCTCAGGCAGGTATAAAGGTGTTTTTTTGACAATGATGAGCATCTTGTTGTTCTCAATGCTCTTTGGCACTGGGCTGGACTCCAGCCAAGTTGAATGCAGCTCGTTAGCCTTAGGTCGCAAAATTCCGTAGCCAACGCGTTGTCCTTCTGCCAGTTTTCCCTCGTGCCATTGAAATGTAACAATACTGCATTTAAAGAGTGCATTACATTGGATGATGTAAAATAATACTTGAAATAGGAGTAACACATGGGAGAGTATTTACAGGACTCCTTCACTTGAAACTCAGACAAAGACAAAACCTAGCTGTAGACAGTACCTCATAGCTCCTTGATGGAGAACTATTCAAGATGGATTGTCTTCATCTTTGCCACCATGACCACAATCATTTCCTTCAGAAGCATGTCGTAATCCGAAGACCAACTCACTCTTCCGAAAGGTAATTTTCATTAATTTTTTTCCTATTGGTCAAAAATGCTTCTACCAATGTAGGCGTCTGTGTTGGCACATAAAGCAGGGGTGTCTTTGTGAATATGTGTGCAGAAGAGTTTCCAAAGTAGTAAGTATATAAACTTCATATCATGGTACATATAGATATATATGTGTGTGTAAATGAACATTCTGTTCTTTAGGCTGGGAGCCCAGTAACCAAAAAAAATCCATCTGAAGAACTGTCTGAATCACAGTTCACCTTTGTTCATTGTAATCTTGTATACTAACGTGATGGAATAGCAGCCTGATCTTGGATCAGTATATGTACCTAAGGCTGGATCATAAGGTTTAGGACCTTTGCAATCCTCTACCCTTCAAAACACCTTTTTGCCACTCTCATCATTATTGAGTCCAGAGTCAACAAAAACAAACAAATCTGCATATTTCCTTGTTCGTTGAGGTGAATATCACCCAAATAAAGACTGATACTCTAACGATGAACCTTTGGTCCACGATTCCTTACAGAAATACGAGGCAAAAAATAATAATTCTGTATTTTGGGAATATTCAAAACACTCTACACTGTCAGAAAAAAAAGGTACTGTGCAGGTACATCATCATGGTTTTGGTTATTATGGTACAAATAATATAAATGTGCCCTCAATGGTACAACACAGTCCTTAAGGTCCACATTTGTAACTTAAATATGTTTTTCCCAGGGGAAAGGTGCATATTTGTACCTTTTCACAAAGTATTAAAACAATTACAAATTACTAGCCTTAATCCTAAAACTAACCCTTAAAAAACATTAAAACTGAAAGCCTTTAGCCCAGACATGATGTGTGGATTCAGTGCAACTTAAAAAATATAACTACAGTGAAATATGATAGAACAAGGTTCTCTATCAAAAGGTAATGAAGGCATACCCTTGAGAGTACCACCACCAGTGACAGATGAGTACCCTTTTTTTTCTGAGAGTGTAGCTTAAGTGTGCAAATGAGAGATTACAGGTAGATTATAAGCGTAATCTATGAGAGAATACTGGAATGCAGTGCAAACAATGACCCCACTACAAAAGCACCATGGAAAAAGTGGGGAACTCAGACATATATATGCAAATATACTGTATGTGCTCTAAGATTTACCAATCACCATGTAAAAACACTATGAAAAAATATATGGTCTACTATGATGCCCCTCTATCTCATTATATTGTATACTCCACCACTTGAGGTTCCAACCTAATGGTTTGATCCAGAGTAATAAAAAAGTGATAAAATAAGAAAGATAAATGGCCAATGTCTGATGGCTTCCTGAACTGGTCTCCTTATCCACTTGATGCTAAATTGCTATTTTTTTTGTTAGAAAAAGCTTGAAAAGTGCTCTAATAAATCAATCTATACTGCAACTTGATTAATGGGAATTACATAGCATCCTGTCAGAGACAACTGAGCTATAGAATTATATAAAGTTACTGTACCGTACATTGATCATTTCTACATTAGCCGCTGAACAATAAGGCCAATAGCCTACTGAATGAGGTAGCTTAGCAAGCTAGACAGCTGGTTAGATATTAACATGTAAAGCAGTCAAGAGTATTAAAAGTACCCCTGGCTTCCAAATAATTGCACATACTTTGGTAACCAAGTGTACATGGTGATAGTGTTGTGCTCCTTCTTTGCTAATTTGGCAGCCTTTGCTCAGAGCTGAATGTGAAGAATTTAAAAAGGTTCATAATAATGCTTAAGGAAATACCACTGAACCAGGCACGATCTCTGCCATATTGCTTTCTGAAAGTTTCTTCTTTTAGGCAGCAACATCAAAGGTTTGGAGACGAGTTGAAGAAGCCATTCATCAAAAAGCCATCCAAAAAAAAGTCTTTCATGACCACCTCTGCTATGCTGTCACACTGACAAACACAGAGGCTTCCTTCATTGCTCAGATCCATTCAGTGGCACTGCTAATTCATAGACCGAGCCACGCTCAGCATCATGAAGATTTTCAGATCTTACACTGGTGCTAGTCAGTTTTCATCTTGATTGTGACTTTCGCCGTCAGCTCTTTGAGCTGAGAAATAAGCGAGGAAAGACGTAAAAGGGCATCCACCCCGTCTTTTGTAATTTCCACCTACTCTCTCATCTCTTGGCCTCTATTCTTTCTGAATTGGTTCCTACTCTCATCTTTTTTTCTTTTCTTTCAGAACCTCTTCTCATGTATGTGTATGTGCATGTTGCTAAGTGTGTGTAGACTGAATTGATGATTAAACTAGGGCACGTTGCTCACACATGTGTCTGCATCCTCTGCGTGTGTCGGTGGGAGTAATCAGAATGCTGGGAGGTGTAGGAAAAACGTGTGGAACTGCCGTATTTTCCCAGTCCAGTCTCTGGCGTTCCGGTAGTGCCCCCGGCCCCTACACTCGGCCCCACGCTGTACATCTCATATGCTGGACCACCTTCTAAAGGAGCCAGGCTGGGTGGCGCAAAACCCATGCGATATGTGGAGTAGTGCGAGTGGTAGCTGTAATTGTCATACGCTAGCTGAGGAGTAGAGTCAAGTAGGCTGCAGTCAGGCGGGAAGTCACCCGTCTGTGGCCCAGAGCTGGGCGGAGGCTGCTGAGACTGGCCGGCCCTGCTGAAGGTGTTGAACTGGGCGTAGCTGTTGTGTGAGAGTCTGGACGGTGGCCGAGGGTCGTAGCAGCCGGCTCTTGACCCAGGCGCCAAACTGCTGGGAGTTCCGGGACCTGCCGTAGCCCCAGGAGCGCCCGAACTACCGGTGACTGCTGCAGCACCCCCGGGTTGGTTGGAGGCGCGGTAATCAGAATAGTGCATTGAGCGCGAGGCGGGGCGGCCTTCGTCGTGGGTGGAGGCTCGCACATTGTAATAGCCATTTGTCGGGTCCTGTATAAAATTAGAAAAAATGAGCATCTGCCAAAACTGTAACAGGTTAGTTGAACTTATTTCAGCAGGGAAAGGAAATTAAAACACAATGACAAATGTGCCATTACTTTTAAACAGGACACAATGTGTGTTTTTTACCCTATATGTTAAATTCAGCAAATAAGCAGTAATTGTGCTTTGAAATGATGTGTGTTCTCTGTAGAGGATGTGTACTTATGCTCCCTTAGAAAATTAACATAATGTGTAATATGACCAGGGTGTCCAAACATGAACATGTAATTTATGTAATTCATCATAAAGTATGTAATTAATGATTTAGTACATTTTCATTGTATAATGGAAACTGAATGTGATGATTTACACCAGGTTCTGTAAGAAATGACAAAAAAGACTAATTCTGGACTTCTATGGATTAATTTACAGCCTATGTAGTAGAATGTCCTTACAGGCGCAGTGCTGAGACAAATAGGTTAAGCTATTTTGTGTGTGTGTGTGTGTGTGTGTGTGTGTGTGTGTGTGTGTGTGTGTGTGTGTGTGTGTGTGTGTGTGTGTG
>JBBPDA010000013.1:13908596-13929536 GCA_037974385.1 Arnoldichthys spilopterus | reverse complement strand
AGTATAGTCGATAGTGTATGTACTCTATCTTTCACTCTACTGCAGTATTCAATATAGTCGATAGTGTATGTACTCTACCTTCCACTCTACTGCAGTATTCAGTATAGTCGATAGTGTATGTACTCTATCTTTCACTCTACTGCAGTATTCAATATAGTCGATAGTGTATGTACTCTATCTTTCACTCTACTGCAGTATTCAGTATAGTAGATAGTATATGTACTCTACCTTCCACTCTACTGCAGTATTCAGTATAGTAGATAGTGTATGTACTCTATCTTCTACTCTACTACAGTGTACAGTATAGTAGATATTATATGTACTCTACCTTTCACTCTACTGCAGTATTCAGTATAGTAGATAGTATATGTACCCTGTCTTCCACTCTACTACAGTATATATTATAGTACATGATATATGTACTCTTCCACTTTACTACAATGTATAGTAAAGTAGATTGTACTACCCTATCTTTTATGTTATAAATAACAGTGGGCAGATTATTAGGAAAGATGTACCAAAACAATTTCGATCCTCTTGTTATCTACTGACTTTAAATATTAATGTTTTTGGATTTTCTTTTGATTTGAACTTCCTCTTAAAGTCCTTCTCCAGTGCCCATCTACAGTGTTTTGTTATAGCAGCCTTAAACTTACAGAGTACATGACCTTGACCATTCGGGTTGCAGTGGAGACGCTGCCCGTGTCTTCCTCTAGACTGTGGGTCTCTTTATTTATCGTCTCCACCTTGATGTCTGGCTTACCGAGCGTGACCCCACGGCGACCTGGAAACAGTACAGAATCACTTTTTTTATTCCAATACACTTTTATCAACACATTTATTTTCTAATGATTTTAACAGTGTTTGGTCTGTGAAAAGTCAATAGCATGATTTATGATCATTGTTTATATGTCTTCGTTTTTTCATGTTGTCAAAACAAGCAAAATGTGCTGACTGATGTGAAATTTATTCTGTTGTTAGCTGTGAAACTCTGCCCCTTTAAACTTATTTTAACAGCAGAGTGAATATTCATTTTATTAAGGCAGTAAAGCCATAGTAAATATTTCAGCATGTGTGTGTGGGTGTGTTTGTGTGTGTGTGTGTGAGTCTGTACTTACTTCCTTTCCGTTGACGATACAGGAAAAGCACTAATGCCAGCAGACAGAGCAGTAGCAGAATGGAACAGCCTACAGTGCCACCAGCAATGATACCAACAGGGACGATTTCTGTGCGGAAGACAGGATCAGGTCAAAATATTTACAACATCCAGCAACTGCACTCCCTAAACATATGATCAGTTTATACCGATTATCTGTAAACGTCTTCTAAAAGAGATAACAAGTCCTTTCTGCCATTTTCACCATGTTCTTCATCTGGGTTTTATGATTTTGACTCTTAGGTGTGGGCTTAAAAGGCATTGAAAACCAAGTTGATAAGTCATGTCTGGGTGTGAGAATTTATTTTTGTGTAAAGGACAAAACATTCTGACTATATATAGAGGGGGGAAAAAACAGGCACCCACTTTGTAAAGAATTTCATACAAGAGATACACTTATGCAAAAGCATTTCTTTTTGCTTACTGAGATTAAGGTTAGACCTAGGTTTCAGGATATGTAGAATTAGAAAACGTTCCTTTCTAAAGGCCACCGCACACTGGTCAACACAGCATCCATATTTTCCAAACCGTTATTTTTAATGAAGGTGAATACACCAGCACCAATATTCAGAGCACAGCAGCACTCAGCAACTCCCAGCAACTCCCAGCCCATCAATTTCCCTGTGCACTGCAGCATTCTGCTATTACTGCAATAAACCAGAATAAGCCAGGGTGGGTGACCAGTGGCTTAGAATTTACCCCCATAAAGACTATGAAATCTTCTAGATAATCAAACAAATGCTAACAGTTCAATTTCAGTTAATCAATCTTTTGTCTATTTGTACCATTCATTACAGTTCTTGAAGAGTAAGTAACTGAGGTCAAGCATGATACATTCATAAATTATGTGGTAAGTTTTATTTCAATATAGATTAATCTAAAATATGCATAATTTAATACAAATAGAGTGTAAAATAAAGCTTCACCCTGGCCTTTCTCTCACACATTCTATGCCATATAAGGTACACTTTGTACTGTATCTGCTAAGAAAGCCTGGCTGTGGTTTTAAGGATGCACAACTGGAATTGGCCTAGATCACAATTGGCAGAAATTCTCCAATTAATTCTTTTAATTTTGACCAATCTGTGTTGCAATTTTGACATAATATGAGCCAAGAGCACTGGCACTTTATTTGAATGTTACCATACCTACTTAATGTGTGGCATAACTGAGAACAACTAATTGTACTAATTATATAGTCACCTCTCACTTTGAATGGAGCACTATGATGATTATTATTTAAACTGATAACGATATGTATAGCCATCAGCCAACCTGGCTGTAAGGTAAACCAAAATGTACTTTTTATACAGATTTTTACATATATATGACCCCATGTGCTGCTGTATACATCAGAAACAATGTTAAATGTATATATTGCCTTTCACAATAACAAGGTCTCCCTATTATAGCAAGTATGTTTTTATTTGTGTGTTTAACTTTACCAGTTTCTTCAAGATTGATGATCATGGTGCCTGGGCCAAAAACGTTCCATGCAGTGCAGTTGTACGTGGACTGGAAGTCAGACTCCATGACATTGTTGATGGTTAGTGTGGACAGCACTGCTCCTCCATCAGACGAAGGCTTACTCTGTTCTACCGTGTAGCGCTCTGGTAGTGTTCCCTTCTCCTTCTCCCACACGTTTTCCTTCCATGCCCACACCTGACACACACACACACACACACACAGAAACAGAGTCAGCAGAATGAATCAACATGCTGCAGGGGTGTAAATCCACAAAACCATTTGATGTGATTTTGATTCTTTAGGAGACTTAGCTCATCAGAAAATACGAAATTACATTACGATTCCATTATTTAACGCTGATGGAACTTTTTATACAGAAGAATACAGACAAATTGTCACAATAACAATATTTAACATATTATACTAGACACAATATAATCAAGTTATTGCTTAAAAAGATATTTGTTAAAATAAGTTCTGTCCTTTTTCACAGTAGTATTCATGTGCAATATTTACAGTTCTCACTGTGTATCACTATCATACAGGAACTGAACAGCCCATTATTTGAGTATTCGTTCACTTGGTAGCCATTCAGTTTCCAGTTTTGGGATTCAGATAATTGTGCTTTTGAGCAGCTTGGGAGCCTTACATCCCTCTCACTTAAAGGAGTGAACATCACGCTTCAGTTAAACACTGAGCATTTGACTGAACGAGTTGAGCTCAATCACTTGTACAGATGCTTAGACTGATATAAATAGTTATACAGCTATATATATATATACATATATATACAACTTTAATATAAAACGCTGAAATACATCAGAGTCACATGCCTGCTAAAGTTACTTTGCTTGCTACGGATGGCTTCATATATTTGAGTCCACCTTAATTAAAACTTCTATTTTGTGTTCCGGCGGTTGCACTGTTTAAGGTGAAATAAAAAAACTCTATCAAGTAATGTACCTGGAGTGCCAAATTAGCACTGGATCATGAAGTTGGTTTAAACTTACTTCTGTTTCATCTCTTTTATCTGAGTAAACATAAATGCTTAGAGGACTGTGCACATGCAGTAAGCACAACTAGTAGAAGCTCAAAAACAGCATACTAGCACCAACAAATTTAAGGTTTGAATTTGTATATGAGATTTATATTTATGCAAATTTTACTCAACAAAAACAGGTTTTATGTATACATTTCATAATGAGCACATAGTTTATTTATTAATGTGGTAAATCAAGTATAATTACTGCTATCTTTCCAAAATGGCTAAAATATTCAGACAGATGCACAGTGATTTGTTTACACATCTGGTGTGCTGCCACTTTTGTCTGAGGATGGAGGCAGATCTATTGTGAGAGTACTGACATGAAGCTTCAATCTGAACTCCATAAATTATTGCTTTTTTTGTGATGCATTGAGCTCACTGCACTGAACTCCCATTGCTTGCTTATTCTGCACTGACCTTACCTACATTATCATAAGACTGCCTACAATACATAGGGCCCGCAGTGTTTCAAGAACAAAAAAGTTCGCCTCTAATCTTAATATCAATGCATTAATAATGTGCGGTGAGTTCTTTCTAATGCTTTCATTTTCATGCATAAAACACTGCTTCTCATCTTGTACCTGCCCCGCGTGCACCGTACAAGCACACACACCCATTTTACACCAGCAAGTAGATAAATGCCCATTCTATTTTGTGACAAGGGGGTTTGAAAATGGTGAGAAAGCATCACACTTTCCTCTTTTAAAACTCCACTGAAAAGCGCTGTATTATTCATACTGAACTATGAGCATATTTAAAAATACATAACTCCACATGCTCACCATAAGCCTCCATTTACTCCGCAAACGGGGAGTACATGGGGGCCAGGCATGCAGGGAACAAGTGCACTGTTCCCATATTTCATATTTCATAAATCACCTTCTGAAGCTGCATTAGGGCCTCGACTGCTAGTCATTCCACATTACAGTCATCCACAGACTAAAGAGAGGGCTAAATGTGGATAGCGCTGAGCTAAGGCATTTCGGTTAACTTTAGCTGTGGAGAGCACAGGTTTCGTTAGCTGGCTTTCTAGTTTCACACATTTCACACACCTTTAATGTGATTCAGATGGACATTTTGAACTTTTTGCTTCTAAAACTGGAAGCCTTCTCAAGTCTCTCATACTAACTAATACAGAACTGGAGTCCACTTACTTAGGCTGGAAAACACTTACTTAAAGGTTCTTCATGACTATCTATGCTAAGTAATATTAGTCTTTCTTTATCCATTCTTTCTTTAATCTTTTTTTACACAAATAGCCTGTGTTTATATAAGCAAATAAATATTAGTATGCTGCAAAGAAGATTTGAATTTTCAGATGAAAATTAAATGTTTGTACGGTCTAGGAAAATGGACACCAAAAGGTACTCAAATCAGTTAAGGTCTGAAGTGACTTCCTACTTTTTAGCTAAATGCTCAAGGTCTATTCACAACATTTCTTTAGAAGGAAAAAAGGAAAGAGATTTGTTTAGACTGCAACCATGACAGCGAAGCTCGGATCAGTCACCTTGAGCCAAAAAAAAGAAAGAAAAAAAGCAGGCTTTGATTAAATATAATATGCAGCTTTGCAGTCTGTCAGTTTAATCCTCTGAGTGGGCGGTGGCATAACTTTGCATTTGTTTACATTTCTCTGTACTTGCATTTTTGTTTGTAAAAATCAGAAAAAATCAGATGGGTGAATTTACCATAAGTCTGTTATTAATACTGAATGTGACAATGATCTGAAATGGTTGATTTATTAGGCAATGCTTTGTTAGTCTGTATGTACCAGGGCTTTAAACTGGTTTGAAAGAAAAAAGCAAAAAGTGAAAAATAACAGTAACAGTCGAACACAACGCAAACACAGCACAAAGACACAACACATCATCCCAAGCACAAGATAAGATGCTGTGCAGCATCTCAACAACTGATTTAAAGAAGGTAGAATGATTTAGAAGCAGATCAAAAAGGAACAGAACAGCATAAGTTGTAAGAATAACTGTATGCGTTTTTATAATAAGAATTTACAAAAACTAAAAACAACAACAACAATTATTTAGAAAATTGTTTTTGGCCAACATTGAACAGTTATAAAAAAATCAAACCGGCAGGTTGCCAGATTTGCTTCCCTATTTTTTGACTGTTTCTATAAGCTTATCTCCAAAAAATACTTGCAAAAAAGAATCTGGTGAAAATATAATGAGGAACATTAAGGTTATGGTTAAGCTTCGGGTTGAGATTAAGAACAAAATCTTCAAAACATTAGAAGGGGCCCTAAAATACACCAAATCATTAATGAAGAAACTTACAATCTTGTCTGGTGGAGGAGTGCTGGCAATGTAACACTTCACTTCCCCTCTTTCTCCTCTGACTGCATACTGCACTGACTCACTGGAGATGATTGGGGGACCTGTACAAACACAGACAGACACATACACTACTTTACTTGCGCACCACAGCAGTAATGAATAGGATAATTAATGATATAGTGGTCTAATTACAGCACTACTGACTGATTTAGAAATATTTTATACCGTTCAGTATTGTCTTTTAACCACGTATTTTTTTCATCAAACAGCATTTAAAATTTCAAATGAGAAACAATATTGTATGGTTCATTGTGAGCATTTATCAAGAACAGATCCATATTTATTTAATGATTTAAAATGTATGTGATTTGACAAACTACAAGCTGACATACAAAGAGGAACTGACACTGCACAATTGTCTTTTAAAAACATTTCCATTTATAGCTCTATGCTTTAGATGTCTTCATTTTACAAATTATCAGTGCCCAATATTGTTTACAGTTCCATTTTGCTTAGTCAAAAGCTTTTAAAATTATAGCCAAAATAAAAAAATTCCAATTATAGTTCAAATTAATATATAATACAAAAGTTATGTATTTTTATTAACCATGCCTTTCCCCAGCATTTTCAAAAATGACCAAAGGTTTGCCAACTGAATAACATTCAAAATAATGTTGCCATTTAGATCTCTAAAGAACCAATTTGTAAATGAGATGTGTAAGTGTGATGATTTTTTAGGCCTAAAGATCCTTTTTCATAATTTTAATGTTCTTTACCAATGTTCCAGGAACCTTTACATATACTGTAGGTGGCCAATAGGGCAAAAATATAATATCTGAATACTTAAAGGAATTTTCTAGTGGCCTAGTGGTTAGGAACTTCCCCTTGTGAACAGAAGGTCACAGTTTCAAGTCCCAGCCCAGGTTCCATGAGGTACACTTGAGCAAGGTACCGTCCCACTACACTGCTCTCTGGGCACTTCTCATAGCTACACATGTGATGTGTTAAATGCAGGGGTCACATTTTGTTGTGGTAAACTATGTGTGATTGAGTGTATTCACAATGACACATGTAAATTGCAGCCCTACATTTACATTTTGCGGCAACTCTTTGCAGTGGGGTCACACTCAAACATTTAATTTCCAAAATGGTTCATTGAAAACCAATCCATTGAAGTGCTCTTTAGGGAACCAAAGAGGTTCTTCTATGGTTTCAATCCAAGAAAACGTTTTGTCACCTTTCTTTTTAGGAGTGTAGCCACAAGCTTTACTGGTTCATAATACTCATATGAGGAGGCATCAACAATCTTTTTAATAAGCAAAAACAATATTGCCTATTAACCTTTTGCAATAACATTACAGCACCATTACTGATTAATACTACTTTGTTTCAGTCAAATATTTAGTCTACATTTCTGACTTTGGTACTGACCGTTGACAGTAAGAGTGACCTCGGTTTCTCCTACACCAATCCTGGGGACTATAGCCTTACACACGTACTGGCCAGCATCGGCCTGGCTTACCGACTTCAAATACAGCTGGTTATTATTACTCAGTACCTAGAGCGAGACAAAGGGAGGGAGAAATGTAAGTAAAACAATTTACATTAGGGAAAAAGCAACTATGATGTAGTATCTTTCCAACCTCAACACCATACAGTGTTTGACAAAGCAATAGAAAAAATAAACCAAGGGCACACAGCATGCAGAGAAAGAGTGAACGAACATGTTCTTTATTTTTCAGCACAACAGGGAGGAACAATTTATGTCAGAGGAATAGAAAAAGACATTCCTGAGTCATCAACAAAAAGACTGTTTGCAGTAGACTCTAAGAACCAAAGACAGTTAAAATTCTTAGAAAGTATTTGCAAAAGTCTAAGAATGAAAGAAAAGGCAGATGAGAAAGATCAAAACAGAGCTTTTTGGACTGCTCACCATGCTGGAGCCCTTTTTAGTCCATGTGAGGGTTAGAGGAGGATTCCCGGCCCACTTGCAATTTAAAGTCACATCAGAGTCAATGTCCACTGTCACTGGTTTTGGCTCAACTACCAGGATAGGACCAACTACAAAGAAATGAGTAAAAAGTAATGGAAATGATAAATGGGTTAAAAAAAAATGTGTAATATACTGATAAGTGAAAAGGAGTTTTCCAACAATTAATACTCATTTTTGTCCATAGTTCCAGTTTATTACTTACAAGTCATAGTTATGAAGGCTGGTAAGAATGGTGTCATTTCATATTAATTATTTCTCACTTACGTTATTACATTTCAATTGTGTAAAACACCTGTATCATAATTGGGTAACGTCTATGTGGTAATTACAATTAATTAATAGTATCCCATCTGTTTAATATAATGAAGGGAGTTAAAACAGACATATACAGAATATGGCAAATATTCAAATAGGTCAAATGTGACTATAAACATGTAAGAGTATTGAGTAAGCTGCTCCTTACAGTGGACATCCACAAGTATGCTGACGTTGGTGCTCCCCACGGCATTAAACACTTGGCAGGAGACTGGCTCAGTGAAGAAAGAGTGGTCAGCTTTAGTGATGAACACACTCTCTCTCGCACCCTGGATGACCACACCGCCCTTAGCCCATCTATCAAAGAGAAAAGTGTGACTTGATAAGAGCAACCACACAAAAACAGTAAAGTAAGCATGACATGAGAATACATATTTACAAGGTACAAGTTTAATAAAAAGGTTAAGGAATATTTTGCTGCACAAAATGTTTTTCTTGTATTTGGTCAATACAAATTAATTGCAAGTTATGTTTAGGAAATCATCACACCCTTTAAGAACATCTATTGGATATCCCACCAATTTCCAAGCTCTCTGCAATAGTTATTAAAAAAAAAGAAATTCTGACTGATGTCAATCATGGAGGATAGGCACAAGCAAGGCAAAATAGTTCTCAAAAGAAGTCATATGCTTTTATTTCCTAATTCCCATTTTTAATTACTCAGAAAAACTCATAAGAGTTGACTGGGCATGGGGGGTTAAGAGACTTCCCTGAAATGAGTTTTTGCATGTTGGGATGTCTGGTACTCCATATTTGTAAAATGGGAAGCCAAAAATGTAAATGTCTTCTATTGTAGAGTTAGCTAGCCAGTTTTTTCTTATAGACAGTACAAAACTAAAGACAACTACACACTACAAACTATATTTTGGATGCAAAAACACATTACATCAAATTGATGTAAGATGTTTCTCTCTGACATTAACATGAAATACCTTTGACTCCATCTAACATCTTAAATCTTTTAAGACCTTTAATAAATTAATTGTGAATTTACAGAGGCCTCTTACTTTCAGGAACTATGCAATGCTGGAGCAGGGATTAAAAAAGCCTTTAAAAACTATATAAAACACAAACACTGAGGCACATACTTATAACCCATTATTGGGGGGTTTGCAGTGGCTTGGCAGGTGAAGGTCACTCTCTCTCCTTCCAGCACAGAGCGTGGCTCAATGGATAAAACCACCACAGGGGGATCTGTTCAGGCAAAGATGACAATAAATCTGCATTACAAATACATCTTCCCCTACTGCATTAATGACAACGCTACCAGAATGACACAGAGTTATAAGCGAGTATATGACGTATGAGGAACTTCATTTGAACTACAGGGGAGCAGCAATCTCTAAGTGCATAGCCGTGTACCACTTCTATTACTGTAAGAGACCTTCCACACTGATAGATGGATAGTGGTCATGCTTGGTGCATTTAACAAAGATATTAGAATACAGGGCCTGTGTGAGAGTGCTAAATGTACACTACTGTTCAAAAGTTTAGATTCACACATTGTCATTTTAATACTTAAATTATTTAAATCAGTAATAACTTGTAATGTGTGATTTAAATTTTTATTCAGTGTTTTATATTTTACATAGTTTTGGGGAACGAGAAGAAGATTTTAAATGATAAATATTATTCTGTTATTCTCTTTTCTGTCAAGATGGCTCTTTTTTAAGGGCTCCCACACTTTCTTAAAAATCAAACTCGAGGACTTTTCAAGGATTTCCTAGGCCCAGTTTCCTCAAATCCAAAGGTTCAATTCTGCATAATTTGAGACATGGATCAAGGTTAATTACTGTTACACTGGAACTGAAACACTGTTCACTCATTGTTAGTTTAACATGCATCATTCAACTTCAATGACTCATGCAGTTTCTTAAGGAAGGTGGTGCATGAAACAAGGACGCACAGACAGCAGGAGACAGATATGGAGATAGTGGAATATAGCCCAATTACTAATATATATATATTTTATTTTCTTGCACAAAATATATGAATTCAAACACTTTCAATCACCAATATTTATGTATGTCTATTTCAATTCTATGTCTATTTCAAGGCCTTGCTTTTTTCTCAATTTACATAACATAAACAAGGATTTTAAGTATGGTTGGGAACCATGATCAAAATGTTGTCATCAAATTATTCTGTTTATTATGATATTATTAATTTATTCATTCTTTGTTTTCTCTCTTTATTGTTGTTTACTCAGCTGAAATCACTTCATTTTTACACTGATGAAGCTGTAGTGTACTAGTGTCATATTACAATCATGCTTCTGAACTGGCCAACAGAGAAGAGTGATTCCCAATCTCACAATATATGTATGGTGCTGTGGAGAGGCAGACTCACGGTGGACGTTAAGTGTGATGGTGGTACGCTTGCCCATGGGCACAGCCGGGTTGGTGGTCACGCAGGTGAAGTTTTTCCCTGTATCTGTGTCCATGGGGAGGACAGGCAGGAAGCTCCTGGTGGTCACACGTTTCCTGTCCGGGAGCACTTCCTGAACAGGGACAGGACAGAGCACACAGGACTGAATCAATCTGGCTTACTCAGCAATCTGTGTTCTGTGAAGGTTTCAACACAGTAAGTGTATGTTGTCACTGTGATAAGAAAACGATGTAACTCTTTTCTTTTTTACATCATCAGTCAATATTTCATGACAAACAGGCCAACAGCAGTTAAGAAGCAATCCTCTGAAATGTCCTTAAGTTAAATAAATTGATATTAAATTTTTTCACTGTCACTTTACAATGAAACAGTCCTCATAAAACATTAATGAATGACTTAAAATGAGTTTACTAATGGTCGTTAATTAGGTCATAAATCCTAAAACTCATTAATAAGGCAACAGGGAGCTATTATATCTGATGAATATGAACATATGCTGAAGGTGACAGGTATGATGCTACTGAAGGAGACGATAAGGTTGGATCAGTATCTATATCTGAGTTTGAACAGTGTCGTTGAATGTGGGCAACAGGTAACGGGTTCCAGTTATTAATTAATTAGTAATTGTTTCAGAACCAGAAAAGTTGGATTTTCCAAAGCAAAACATGACTACATCAGTGTTTGTGTCATTCTATGGCCTGGTGTGGAAAGAGAATGCAGCACAGAAAAGGACAGCACTTGTTTTTTTGCATGAAACAACAGAACAAAAACTTGCATGTAATCAACGTGATTCCGTCTTGCTGATACAGTATATTGCTGTCGAGCAACACCTTCCATTGATGACTCATCCTTGATTACAAATTTTTCACTCTAAAAGAGTGGAAACATGGGCTGGTTTCCTGTTATGTGTTATAACTGATTATTGGTTATTTTTAAAGTTTATCTGACCTAATTAATAACCACTAATAAACTATAAAGGTAGTTTTATTCTAAAGTTTTTTTTTTCCATTTATAAATTTATCACTATAAAGATATGTGTTTTCATTCACATTAATTTGCTTGTGGATTTGAACATTTTATGGCAGGTACAAACTAAAGAATATATATTATTAGAGGAATGGGTTAAAGAGTGTGTTTTGGGTGAGTGTGTGTGTCTTACTGTTGTACTGAATGCTCCCTCTACAGGCAGTCCGTCTTTTTGCCATTCTATAGCAGCAGGGGGCTTGGCTCCACGGGACACGCAGCTAAGGTTGTGGGGAACCCCTGCAGTGAGCAGAAGCTCTGGGGAGCCCTCAATCACCGGCTCATCAGGAGGAACTATACAACGCACACAGAGATCACTCAGACAACACGTATCCTACATGGGTTACACCACATGCTTAATAAACAGGAACAGTACAGACAATAATTTTCTAAATTCCACAGCAGAAAAGATTCTGCTCTGTGTTAATATCACACTTTACATAAATGTAGCAGCCTTGAAAATATTCAATATTGATACACTGTGTAAACTCCATCATCACCAAACTATGCTGAGTTGTTATGTGTTCTCAAATAGACTTGTATATGTGGTTTCAGACACTGTATGACATAGTTATCTACAGAAATGGGCAGCAGACATCAGCAAATACAAAAGCTGAGGGTGCGACAGCTCCATAACCTCAACATTATTGAACCTGAATACAAAGGTCTGAAAACAGGCGTAAAAGTGAAACTACATTAACAGTTTGGGTTTTATGAATGCAGATGCTAAGACAATCAGTTCTGTTTTGCTTGTGCCACTTCTTTGCCTCACTGGTTCAGCTGTAGCCTGGCACACTGGCCTTCTACAGCAGGTAACAACACAAGGTTTAGCCAAATTAATGTAATGTTTCTAGTAAGTTTTAAAATACAATTTTACTCTAATCTTATACTCATGTCTAGTTAATAAGCAATCAATAAATGACAGAAATTAATTAAAGTTGACTGAAATGTACGTCATTCGTTTGCTGTTATATCTATAATAAAATATTCTTCTGGTCAATGTCAGTGTCCCCTTCATAGCCAAGGTTGGAGAAAAATGAGGGAAATTAAGCTGTAGCTAAACTAAAAATTATTGTTTATTAGAGTAAAGGTGAGCACTCACACTCGTAAAAGTAGGTGACCTGTCATATCTGAACTGATGTGCCAAGTTCAATTGACATCACTTCCCCATCTCCAGCTGGAAAAAAATGTCCTAAACCAAAGAAAGACTTTTCAGGGAGAGCTGTGAGCAGGTGAGTGTATTAATACATTTAACACACTCATCCTCATGCATCCACAGCCCCACCCTGAAGGATCTTTCTTTGGTTTAGGACCTTTTTTTGCCTCTACAGTGTTTAAAGTTGAAGTCCATGGTAATCGCTGTCCTAAAGCTTGAACTTACACTTATCTGTACCTGTCAGTTTTTAAAGACTTACTAAGGACAGTGAGTTTGGCTCTGCGGGAGCGTAGAGCAGCCTCTGTAGCCTGACACTCATACAGAGAGTCATCGGACAGTTCAGCAGAAGAGATCTCCAGGTTGTACTGCCCTATGTCGACCAGCCGCAACACACGGTACCGCGGCCAGGCTAAAACACAGGACACACAAACAGTTTACACTCTGGATTTACCCCACCTTTTAGTATGCATGAAATGCAGACAGTGTATATCCAGATTACAGCACATTTACAATGTATATCATCATAATAAAGGGGGGTGACATGGCACAGATGCATCATCACAATGCTTGAAGGCGATATACAGTGTTTATCATGATATTAACTCTACTGATGTTCGTAGACAGGTTGAAATAGAATGCACATGTAAAGTAATGTCACACTTAATCTATGAATATGAGAACAGGAAAAATAAAATACAGTAAAAATAATATTTAAAGAAGATTATAGAAAATTGCATAATGAGCTGACAGGTAATCAGCTACTTACATCTTTGCTTAGTAACATAGTTGCTGTACACTAGTTGTTTACAGGCTCTCTATAATTGTTTGTCATTTGCTATAATATATTCAGCAATTCGATCTGATTCTTAACACTGGGTTCTAAATTTAACATTCTCATGATATTTGTTAGCAAAATTTAAAGAAACAAATCAGTTGGGGAATAACCTACTAATGAGACTAGAGCTGGGAGGCAGAAGTGTGGTGAAGTGTGGTGGTGTATGACATGAACATGCTGGACTGGGCTGTTGATGGTACTGCCTCTTTACAAATGTTGGTGTCCAGTCTATGCAGCTGCATCAGCTATCATGTTTTACAGAATGCTCATTCTCCATGATGCACATTGTCATATGTCCCCTATGTCAGTGTATTGCCATATGTCCCAGCTCTCCATCACGTCTTTTGATGTATAGAGGCTACACATACATTCTTATTTAATCCCCTAGTCCACTTCTAAGTATCTGAAATTTATATCTGGAAAATATCATTATGAATAGATGTGTTATGATCTGGCAACAATCCACAAACACACACACACATACACACACACAAACACACACACACGCACACACACACACATAGACCATTACTTGCATGCATGCGCACACCCAATCATGTGTCTTTTATCTCCACTAGGTGGCAGAAGAGTGTGTTCTCTGAAGCAGTATAAACCTACCAGTGATATGACATGGGCATTTCTAGTTGCTGCTGCAAAAAAAATGACAGAAATACTGCTGTGGATTACATCATTCTCTCTCTCTCTGCTTCTCCCTTATGGTCTATTTCTCTCTCTCCCCTTTTTTCACCTCTCCAGCAACTGCTTAAGTTAGCTGATTTAATGTATCTGTGGGCGTTTGTGTACACACACTGTTTGTCTGCCATGGTTATTGCGTGTTCCTCCTGATCACGTATTTTCATCTCAGTACATGACGAGGGCCTGTGTGTGTGCACATGTGTGTGTGTGGGAGTGGGAGGGGGGGCTGCGCAAGCAAGTGCACCGGTGCTCATTCACATGATTCTGTTTAGCCATGGGACAGAGCACTGAAGCATCACAGCAACAATACAACATTACAACCTGACAGAGACAGAGACAGAGAGAGAGAGAGAGAGAGAGAGAGAGAGAGAGAGAGAGGGTGTGTTTCTCTCTGCATTGTAGCTAGATGTAGTAAATTCTGACCTACACTACACACTATATATAGTCCCATCACATGTAAATGCGACCGCTGACTAAAACTCCAAACTGAAAAAGTGTATTGGCATTTGACATGGACTAAGCATGACAACAGAGGAACAGAGAAAAAAACAGACAGAGAGAGAAAAGAGAAACAGAAAGAGAGAGCAAGAGAGAGAGTGTTAAATGTCTAACCTCGGAGGTCTTCTCCAATGCCTAGGGCCAGTCCATCCTTGGTCCACTGCACAATGCCCGAGTAGTTAAAGACCACACAGGACAGGACCACTCTCTGGCCCAGAACCACAGACTGGTCTGCTGGCTCCTGAGAAAACCGGGCCATCCACACTGCAAAAGACGACTTTATATTAATGTTCCATCGATGTGAAACACACACACACATACACACACACGCACACACACTTTAGTATGCAAACATTCTTAAAATATAGACACTAAAAGTACAACATACATTTTTAAGTATGTGAATAATCCAACACCCAGCATTACATTAACATTAACATCGCATCAACATTCCTGCTGCATTCACTCCAAGGACTAGTATGTGTGTGTTGGGTGGGGGCTGCTAAGAAGGGAAACTGAACTGGATGCAAGACATGGGAAGATAGTTGATGCAACCTTTGACACTTTAGGACAGAGCAGTGTCAGATAAACAGAGCATAATCTTGCCAGACTGAAATACATTTTCATCAGATAAACCCAGTGAGAATGAAGACTAGATAAAAGCAATAAACATCATAAAGAAACTCAGACATAGCTGCAAGCACACAGGATGAAACTATATTCTAAATACTACGTATAATGTTTTTTTTTACAAAGTAGGCACACTGCCCTGCCTTTTTAATCAGTGACAAGAAATTTGGTGTCTAAGTGGTCATTAAGGCCCTGTTCATTCCTACCATTAACAGGCATTTTGGGTGAACTAATCATATGGGCCAAGCAAAATGCAAAGCCGTTTACACCTGACATTTTGAATGTGTTACTGGCGACCACTTGGATTTCTTATAACATTACAGTTGCAGGACGAGTTCCACTCACATCTCAGTCTCAATCTAATGCTCAAAGTGTTGGGAATTTTCTGGCTAGGGTGATGACATGGATAATATATACATTATTAGCATCCAGACTACAAATGTTACATAGTCATAGGCATCCTTGTACTTAGTGTTGGTCAACGGTGATTACCAAGACAGATGCTACTGGCAGGTATGTGCATGACCTAGGGCTTTGTTCGGACAGGCAGCTCCGATTCGCTTTTTCAGCATCCGATTTGAGCTCTTGACATCAGAATTTGCAGCAAAAAAGTTGCCACATATTACAGTTTAAATATGAAGAGCCAAAGCTTTTAATGGACATTTAGGTTGCATCTGTATGTTATTGTGTGTCTCTTTACTGTACAGATTTGAACTTTAAGGCTCTGAATATTAAGGCTTTGCTACGGTTAACTGCTGAGCAGGTCATCCTACTCATGTTCATGTTCTAGGTGCTATAAAACATAATACTGTTGTAAAATACAACCCAACGTTGGTGTTGGTTGTTAAGAAAGGGTAGACAGATCTAACTGGGGCAACTAGTTAGCAGGTTCTACTTTCACGTGTGTAGTCAGCATACTCACACGTGCCTTACCCAATGTAACCAAGTCTAACCAAACAAACAGATTTTGAATGCTTGTAACATGAAATAATAGTTTAAGAAGCATAATAGTATAAGAACTACATTTGTTGTTTAATCTGCATTGCATTCACTGATAATTATATGGAATCAATTGTCATAGATTTTAGAATATTACACTATATAGTACTTAAAAACCATATTAAAAATTTGAATCTAAAAATTCAGAGATATATAATGTATAAAATGCATGTTCTCTCATTAGCTAGGGGAGTGGCCGGTTAGGAAACTTCTTGCAGGCCCTGCTCTAGCCTGATACATCCTGTAGTGCCTTTTGGGTTGCTAAAGGTCATGTATTGGTCCTAATCAACTACTGTTGGTAGATTATAAACTATTACTAAAGTGCCCCAACTGAAGCACATCTGAAAGCAGTGAAAGCAAATGAAATTGAGCGTGGCTCTTTAAAGGGTTGGGATGAATGTGTCCCTCGATACCGGATTCCAGACACATTTCTTCACCCGCAAAACACGATATCCACCTAGGTTCCTCCCTCTTCCTAACGAGAAACAAGACATTTGACTCTCTGTAAAACTTAAGCCTGAACTCCCAGCATCTACTCACAATGCAAGCTTTCATTCGTCAGCCTGCGTTGTGTATCTTTAATTGGACCCAAATCAAGAATGTTGTAAATTAAGTAAGGATAACTCAGATTTTCCCCTCACATTTTTTCCCTTCTGCACTCAAAGTGTCTTTCTTTTCAGACTCACTGCTGTTCTGACTACTCATCCTCGTTCTTTCACTCATTCTTTTTTCTTTCTTTCTTTCTTTCTTTCTTTCTTTCTTTCTTTCTTTCTTTCTTTCTTTCTTTCTTTTTCATTTTCTCCTGCTTTCTTTCAATGAAATGACTTAAAGGATTCCCTGCTGTTATCTCTGTTATCTTACGAAAAGGCGGCACAGTTGCTGAGGCACAGTTAAAAAGAATAAAGCCGCTCCGTCCATCTTATTGTGTGCTTCCTCGGCATCGCTCACATTCTTCTCTTTTTTTCCCTTATTATTTTTCTAAACCCAGTCCTGCTTTCTATTTCCGTGTCTTGCTCCCTGGTTGGAGGGGGTTTGGAGACACACTGTCACAACCCATTTATCACATTAAATAGCAGCCCTCCAGCCCTCTCTCTCTCTCTCTCTCTCTCTCTCTCCCTCTCTCTTCGTCTCCCTCTTTTTTCTCGTCCCTCCAGCATTCCTCTGTAGGTCCTCGTCTCTCTCACTTTCTTAACAACTGGCATATGCCCACTCATCCCCCAGTGACCTAATGTGGCTCTCTCATTCTCGTTCTCTCTCTCTCTGCTATTCTTTTTAATGGTGTATTTTTAATAACTAAAAAATGCTATTTAAATAAAATGTAATGAAGCAAAATAAGTGAAAAAACACACATTTATGACCATAACACAGTAACACAGCAGACAAATAGTTCTGGCAGGAGGGTGGAACTGTGGTGCATGAAGAAAAACTAGCATCAGCTGGAGGTAAAAAGTGGAGTTAAAAGCAGCAGAAGATCTATAATAACAGTACTGCTGAATGTCTACACTGTGTGTGCCATACTGATGATACCATAAATCTTTTGTCATGGAATGCTACTCGGAATACACCAGCTCACCTCATGGGAAATATGTTCATATGCGTCTATAAAATATGTTCATGAATGAGGTGCGGCAACTAATTTATCACTGTCGTAGTAAATATAAAACTCCTCTTTTGTTACCTTTGGAAGAACCCAGGTAGCTCTTCTAGCAATGTTTATGAAATGCCTTGAATGCCATAAATAAGCAGTGCAAGTCCCATCATTAGCTTAAGAATTTTAAATAGCGCAATTTTAAATGATCAAAATAGCTGTTGCTTAATGTTCCCTATTACTCAGAGGATTCCTTAAATAAATAGCAAATGCGCATTTGGTCTCCACCACTACATCTTTCAAAAATGGTAAAAACTCCTCAGCGTTGGGGCAATATGATCTTATATTGTTGTTATCATGATAAATCATGTCACAATATTTACTTAAAAGTTATAGTTGTAAATAACCAGTGTCCAGTAACCACAAAAACCTCTGAAAAACTAAACTTTTAAAACTTTTGCTCCAAATGTCCATCCATCCATCTACTTTCTAAACTGCTTCTTCCGTTTCCGGGTAGCGGAGAAGCTGGAGCCAATCCCAGCTGACTGTGGGCCTAAGGCGGGGTTCACCCAGAACAGGAGGCCAACCCATCGCAGGGCAACACATAGACACACAATCATTTATACACTGGCAATTTGTAGAGCATCCGATCAACCTACTGTAAGCCTTTGGAGAGTGGAAGGAAATCTGAGCACCTGGAGGAAACCCACGCGAACACAGGGAGAACTTACAAACTCTGCACAGGAAGGCACCCATGGCCAACCCGGGGATCAAACACAGGACGTTCTAGCTGTGAGGTGACAGTGCTAACAGCTGCACCACCATGCCACCCTGCTCCAAATGTACTATTAAAAATCAACCATTCTGTGCTGCACTTTATACAATGTTATTTAAATAGCATTTTTCAGTTATTAATTTAAAATGCCAGTATGAACCACTAAGGATTCAAAGCTATTTTTTTAGGCACCGGCTAATAGAAGATACTAATTCAGGTTAAATACAAATCCGCCAAAAAAATCACATGTATATCTCTAGTATTGACATTAAAATGCTTAAAGTATTTATACAAACCTATTAAATTAAACCACACTGCTGTACCTTGAACTGAGATGTTGTAAAAGGGCAGGTTACAGTATGATATTTGTAGCAGCGGCTTTAGTTATCATATTTTATTACACAGTTATGACTGGAAGACTGTGATGAATGAACAAGATTCATGAATAAGTTTATCAATAATTAATGACTGGGGGCACTGGAATAACTCCGTGCAGGGTCTTGGGCTGGTTTATCGAGTTGATTTCTATATATGTGGCCATGAGAACTGGGAAGTGAAAGGTGTCTTTTAAAACTTTTACCATGTTTTCATCAAACTGTTTTATTTCAAAAAAAAGGAGAAAAGTTGATTTTCCTTGATATGTCGGGATGTAGTGGAAGCTAAATGCAAACCTCCAAACAGAGTGTACACAACTTTAAAATTTGCTAAAGTTAAGGTTTCCTATTATTTTGCCAGCGCCAGTTGTAGTATATTCAAAATTCCTCTGCTTTAAAGGCATTTATTGTATTTCTGTGATGATGTACGTGGTTGCCAGCAGGGCCATTGCCCCTTTCTTAAAACTTGACTCCCTTTTCAAAGTGAAGAAACATGACTGCAGACGGTCACGTTCCTTATAGCCTTGCCAGAAGGTTTATGGCCCTGATAGGCTACTTATGAAAGATCTGCCCACCAAAGCAAAGGGAGTGCAGCAGCTCGAGAATTCAAAGGAAATGCACAGTGACCGCTGGCTAGCTAATGTCTATGTGTCCAAACCAAAAGGATGAGATAATTTTATCAAAGTAGCCAAAGTTCAATCTGAGGAGCTGATGACAGTTGAAACATTAATGTTATTTAACATATTTTAAGGTGTTAAAATGGGTCATGACTCACAGCAAGCAGAAATGAGCTGGGTCATGGATGCCATACCTTATGTACTAATAACATGTTCAATTCAGAAATACATGTTGTACTGAATGGTATGGTACAAATATCTTAGCGCTAGCTTGAAATCTTTCTACTGGCATCATGAAACAGGCCAAAGGAAAACTTGCTTTTATCATTATCTGTCAAGTCCCAGCCAAATAAAATGACTGGGCCTAGCTGCTGTAATTCATATTATTTACTACTGAGTTGTTTTCTTCATACTCTCTTTATGGTGATTAATATACTTCTTAAATGTTGTATTTTTCTTTCTTACATAAAGTCTTTCAGTGTTTTATAGTCTTTATGTTTATTAGTGTACTTCATAAACTGTATATTTCTCTCTTTCATTGTTTCATACTCTCTTTATGGTGATTTATGCACTTTATAGACTTCAGCTATGTTTATTCCGTCCATACTCATTTAACAATGAATTCCAGCTTTACCATTAAATATATGTAGAAACCATAGAGTAAGGCCCCAGGCAACAGCAGTGATGCCTGGCATCAACCTAGGAACCACTTAACGGCAGCCTACAACAACCTGTATTGGTATACTTGATCTGTTTTGATTGGGACCCAATCAATGGAAGATAACCCTCATGCAGCAGCTAGCCAATGTCATATTTTCTCCAGAAAATTAATATTCCACATATAAATAAAGAAGTATTCTGAATATCATTTGTTTTATTGGTATGTGGTGGTCTGCTGTACCATTTTTACCACTGCAGCACTGATTATATGGGGCCTTTAAAAGATACATTGGGCATAAATGACATTTCACACAAGTAACAAGAAAGAGGGAAAAAAAGACAGAGAGGCAGACCGTTCATAAGAGAGAGAGAGAGAGAGAGAGAGAGAGAGAAAGAGAGAGAGAGAGAGAGAGAGAGAGAGAGAGAGAGAAAGAGAG
>JBBPDA010000013.1:13891163-13908496 GCA_037974385.1 Arnoldichthys spilopterus | reverse complement strand
GAGAGAGAGAGAGAGAGAGAGAGAGAGAGAGAGAGAGAGAGAGAGAGAGAGAGAGAGAGAGAGAGAGAGAGAGCTTGTGTAGTGTTCATTATGTGGGTTATGCTGCAGTGACAAATTTAGAGTGTCCTGATTTTCTTGAGTCACTGATCCCTGGGTACCAGCAGTAGTCCGCTCCACACTGCCAGTGCCCTGACCGCACAAAGCCACTGTCACACACACACTCACACCCACACACACACAAACACACCCCAAATGCACTCACACACACCACTCCGACCGCACTTACACACCACACCAGAATGAAGCACACATCATTTGACCAGTCTCAGACAACAACCCTTCATCAGTGATCTCTGAGGCTGCCCTCTACGTCTAACCTAGATTACCAAAATCACTGGTGTGAACTAAAGCCGTAAACTTTGGGCCTGACAGTGATACAGCAAAATGTTGGCACACACCACTCTGAATGACATTAATGGGTAAGTGCAACCTCCTTGTTTTAATTTTAGCACCGGTTTACATCATCGGAAATGTTCGGAATAAAAGAAAGCACATTAGAAACATCACGTGTCAATAAGTTCTCCTCTGTGTACAGTTACATTTTAATTAAAGATACAGTGTGATACTATTAAAAGGCTCAAAATATACACACACACACAAACACACACACATGATATATATATACATTTATAAAAATGCAAAACATTAGAAATTGAGACTGCCATGGTTTGCAATACAGAAAATTGTAATATTTATTTCTTTGAAGCAGAAGTATTCAAAAGCATTTTCATAATCATCATCAATCATATTATTTTTTACAGTTTACATTAGTATTAATAGTTAAATGTATTTTTATATTGTCATATTAAGTATCATGTGAGGAATTTAGCATCATTTTCAGTTGGAAATGGGTCCTAATATCCATAAAGCGCTTTGTTTCCATAAACCATCATTACAGAAAAGAAGAAAAAACACTTTTCCAAAAATATATACAGAGATGTATGGTCATATTTGCACAACAGAGCAGAACCTCTTATTTTCATGAGGTGCTTTTTAATTTTATTTCATTTATTGCTTGTTTACAGTAGGTAATAAGGGTCCTAGATAAATGTGATGACTTGGCCAGGTTTTTTATATATATTTGCTTTAATTTGTATACCGTCAAGTCTGTTTTAGGTGAGAAGTCCTCTAAAATGAAAGGCAAGATGCAAGAGGCAAGAGAGTCTCAGGGTCAAAATTAGTATGTAAAAAAATGTATAAAATGCAGATATTTTATTATGCAGTATAATAAATAAATAAATAAATAAATCATCTGACGATGATACATATTTACTACGATTCCAACATTGTTGTGCATCCATAACATTTTCACCAAAGGACTACAATAGTGACTTAATGAAAGAGACATTTAAAATTAACACTACGGGTGCAAAATATGGACAAAACATTAGTATTATGATTAAATTGAAACATATTGTAATGGTGATGCCTTCCAATTTATTAAAGAGCCCACATTATCACTTGTTTCTATTTTAAAAGGCTTAAATAATGTAACTATTGTTAAAGGTGCAAAATGTATGTTTGATCAATTTCCCATACACTCTGTATATGCATTCTAAGCTGCAAAAACAGACATTTTACAAATGATAGTTTTTGCGATGTCACAAAACCAGCGGCAGTTTAGCCCTGCCCGTTCATGCTGAAGTTCTAAGGAGTGTTTCAGCTCCATATGCTTTTTGAATGAGCTGCAATACATGGCAGCCAATCAGAAAAAGATATTTTACATATACCGCAGTACAATAACAAAAACAGCCTGTGTCATTTTAAGGGATAAACAATGGTTGGAAACCAATATCATGATGACAATTTCCAGATGATATACTGTACATCTCTAATGAACCCTGATTACCCAGAATCCTTACATCATACTATTTAAAAATGGGGTTTGTAAGAGCGCTAGGTTGCATATTTGCAGTTTTCTACACAACTGTAATAAAGGTCAACACTGTCTTAACTATTAACTAACAATAACTAATTTGCAACAGTACCACTAACATAGAACAATTATATTAGATGGTCAAAGTCTTATGGTCTCTTATGTATTCTGACTGCTAATACAGACTTTGTCTAGTAAAATACGTTGAGGCATGGTTATCTGTATCTAGCCTGAACAAACCCTGCATACACACATATTTGAGGCCCTTGACCTCACAAACACTGGGTGTTATAAATTTGACTCCTCAGGCATTTGACAGTTTCTAATTAGACAGAGTATCAAAGAATTTTTTGACTGTTGCATTCTCTACAGTGTCTGGAACTGATCAGAACAGCCTCCATGTTTTCCTGTTCTAAACTCGCAAAAGGAAAGTGAGTCCAGACTGATTTATGGAGGAAAGCCAAATAAACTGAACCACATCGCCTGGGATGACAAGCAGCATTTCAAAGCATGCGCTGACTGGATATATAGACTAACTATAATTATGCATGATGAATCTTTCAAAGAACACTGAATTTTCAGTTGCTTCTGAGTAGTCAGTAGAAATGTCCTGTCTGGGCAGTCGACTGGTGCCTGTAGCCTCTTATCCTGAGTACTATTTCTACATACTCACCCAAAGGACCCGATTTATCCCACAATTTGAAGGTTCCATCATTGTAGACAAATTTTAAAGCTCACCCTAAAGTCAGTTCAGCAGACATTAAATATATTTTGTAATTGTAAAATGATGGCATACTACATAATTAATTGCAGATTATAGCTGCCTGCTGGTCAACATGTGCATGTGTGATGGGTTAAATGCAGAGGTTATATTTTGTTGTGGTGCACTTTGAGTATGATTGTGTTCACATTGACAAGAGTCACTTTCAACTTTTCAGCTATTCAGCTTTGAAAAATGGACAAAATCTGCTAATGAAGTTTGAGGAGAAAGCAGGGAAATGTATTAATGCAAAGAAAAGCAAAGAAGCAAAGAAAAAGAAAAGAAAATATACTGCAGCTTATACTTAAACTTTGCTACTGTTCAAGTAGTTCTCTTCTAAAAGAGTACATTTTCAACTAACTATACATTTTTGTCATTTTGTATTCATTTTATTTATCATTTTTATTTATTTTATTATTTATTCAAATCCAGCCTGATTTTCACTGAACGGTGCTCAGTTACACTAGTGTGTGGAGATTGTGTGTAGACACTACACCACTTTTTCTTTTCAATTATCCATAATGATTCTGAATTATTCAGTATGGTCCAATTCTGAACCAATATTTTTTGTTATCAAGCATTTAAATGAGCTGTTTTTAATTGAAACACTTTGCTTAAGATGAACAACAATAAGTAGACTACCATGCTCAAATCCACAGAAAGAGATATACAGCTAACAACATGACTTCATACAACATGAGTATGTGCTATTTAAGTCGAGAATTGTCACAGGATTGCATCTGATTCATTCTTTTCACTCATCCATTTCCAATATCAGATCCAGCATTTTTTGCTTGTGTCATCCTAATACTGGTGCCAGTCTTGTTGAAAGCACACAGTTCACAATAATAAATATCAATTTAATACATATCAGTCATTACCATAACAGGATAATTGCCTTTTATTTCACCATACAAATAACTGGGACTGCCAAAAGTGGGCTTTTAACCAAAAAGTGAGGGATTTTTAGTATTTATTATGTTATTTTGCTTCTGTTTTAACCGACTGTCTGTAAAGTACTAGTTGCGCAGTTTTTCAGACCTCTCTCCAGCATTGCTGATGTGCTAGACTATGAATATGTATCGGAATGCCACAGAGAGTGAAAAAGATGATGTCATCCAGAAATAGCCCCCTCCCATAGGAGGAGATAAAATTGGCCTGACACCGCCCCCTTCCTCAGAAAAGGCTAAAGCACTTTGTCTTACATCTTAGGACATGACTTATGAGCAGAACCGCAATCAGATTGGGAGAATCATCCGCATTCTGACTCATTCGGCAGCCAAAATAACGCAAGTTCCCATGTTGGTATTTATTCAGTGGCAAGAAATTCTGGTCGACCAATCACGACACACTTCACCAATGTCTACCCTTAATGTCTAATTGCTATAACCTTGAGAAAGTTGTTGCACTTGCATTTGTTGAAGAATAATTCAGAGGTCATGGTCTTAACAAAGGGTTTTAAAGTCTAAAGAAATGCAAAACAAAATTGCAGGCACTAATGTAAATGAATGCAAATGACTAACGTAGCACTGTTGTTACAATGACTAATGAAGGAGTGTACTAATTCTTCAGCTGCCCACTCTGGCTAATGCGCAAGACCAGACAGCTGTGTGACTTCACACACCAGCCACCCTCAGACAACAAAGGAGTGTGTCTGGTCAAGGAATACGTCACCTGCTTCGGTCAAGAAGCAACATGCCACAACCTGAAGTTCACTTCTGTTCGCTTTAGAGCTTAAAATTCCTGTCTATAAGCATGGTGGCCTGATGATGGATCCCCCTAATGATTTTCTTTAACAGTTGTTTCGAGCTTGTAACATTTACAGCACGTCATCTTTTTTCCCCCCAGATGTTCAACGCTGTAACGCCTGCGTCTGGACGTCCTAATCAATGCCGCATCACTCAGTTATTATTATTCTGTCGATAATTATTGCCTCCTCATTTATCCCGTTATGGTAATACCTCTATCCATCCCTCTTCCCCTCATCCCTCTCTCCTGCTCTTCACCAGCCAATCCGCCACCTCACACTGTTCGCCGTGTTCCGTCACCATAGCAACAGCTGACGTATGTGAAAAACTACCCAAAAAGTTTCACCGCTTGTTTGCTGTGTATGTGTGAGAAAATGTGTATGTCTGTGTGCTTCTGTTATTGTGTGAGTGCAGCCAAACTAAAAAAAACACATACGTTAATTATGCTTGCTCTACACCTTTGCTCCTGCGATGCACCTTTCCATCAGTCATTCCCTTTGCTGTCTCCAGGTCCACATCCCACCTTTCTTACTTAACAGATCAACAGCATCTGTGCCTCTCTGCTAAAGCAGACCTGCTGCATTTTAGCATAGCCACACATTAAAAGGGGAAACAGACTGAGCACTAGGTCTGATATTGAATATTGTACCAATACTGGCTCAAATAGCTGGATCAGATATCGCAACAATTGGCTGATCTGTGGAGCCGATCTATTCAGTTCAATTCTGTTATTCTGTGTTTTTGTGTACATGCGTATACTAACTGTAATTCTTGTTAATTGTTAGGATTTGTTTTTTTTTACCAAGTTGCTGTGAATGATTATATTTTTAATAATAAATGATTGTCATTATGTTTATATGTATTTATAACATTTTGTTATACAAAGTCAGGAAAGCAATGTATAAGTCAAGCCTGATGTTGCCTTAAACATTACAGTCTCTTCCACACAGCGAGACATACAACTCATTAATTACACACTGGTATCAGATCGGTACCCAGTATCGGTACATACCCAAAGTCCAAGTATTGGATTGGTACTCAGTATCAACACAAACCCAAATTAGTGCGTCCCTATTTAGAGATCAGCAGTATGATGTATATTTATTCTTTTTGAGATCAATCACAAGGCGTTTTTCTGAGCTTATTGTGAGTCAGGTCAGTTTTGTGCATGGAAAGCAAAGGACGATCTGATTAACTGGTTTTACTGCAGCTACAGACCATGAAATGCTGAATAAACGTCATAATATTCACAAAAATCACTGTGTATACATTCAGTGTTTTTAACTCTGGCATGACTATGGCTTTTTTGTTTTGCTCTAACTTACCAGAAAATCCACATATTTTTATATTCTTATATAGTGTGACAAAGCTTGGATGCTCCAGGTCAAATGAAATGCTATGTTGATGTTCTAAGCAAACAAAAAGGCACAGGAAAAATACAGCATTATATGCAGCCTGTGCAATGCTATGGCATGTATTATCTTTCTCTCTTTTCAGTATGGGGGAAGCCATGGCCTAAAGGAAAGAGAAGCAAGTTTGTAACCAAAGGTTGCTGGTTTGTCTCCTGGAACCAGCAGGAATACGCACGGCCAACCACCAACTGCTTCCCAGGGGCTGCAACTGTGGCCGCCCACTGCTCCATGTGTGTGAGCTCACTGCGATGGATGGGTAGGCTGCAGAGAATTAACAGAGAATATATATATATATATATATATATATATATATATATATATAAATTAATGCCAAAAAATGTATTTAAAGAAAATAAAATAAACCTTGCACAGCTGTTACAATTTTTTTATAAGGTCAAACTAAAAAATAAAGATGTGAAAACTTTAAATGGGTGTAAATGAGTGTGTTCATCAGGCTTGGTTTCCTACTGTAAGAGAGAGCAGTAGAATCTAAATTATGCATTATCATAACTCGTCATTGCCTAGTCATCGAGAAAATGCACATTGATGGACTATAAAGTTTGATTTTTTTTAAGACAATGGGATTATCACACTTAATCAAGTAATCGAGTTTAAGTGAGTGATCGTGACAGCTCGAATACGTTTACTACTGCTGAGATGAGAATCTCAGCCTCTGAAGAGAAAAGGACACTTAACTGTTGACACACAGATAAAGAACAAATGCAGTGACAGTTGCAGTCCTGTTCGTACAGGCACCTGTGTTTATCCCATAATCACTGCAAATGGTTACAAGAAAAAGGAGCACTTACGTTTTTCTCCCTTCAAATCTCTCTCTCTCACTCTCTCACTTTCTCTCTCCGCACCAGTTTCCCTCAAGTCATCTCCTTTTGTCTGCAGCTCTGGCCATCATTTTTCCTCTAACATTTTTCTCTCTCACCTCACCCTCCCATCCCAGAAAGAGAGAGAGAGGGAGAGAGAGAGAGGGAGAGAGAGAGAGAGTACAACCTCTTTACCCAAGTCACTTTACTATTCTGTACCCCTTTGTTGTCTCACATTCCCTATTTCCCTCTTTTTCCTCTTGCCATCAGACACACACACACACATACCCACACTCTCTTCTCATGCTGTCCCCTCTCCATCCATCCTCCTCTCTCGTCCCTCCATCCCTCTCTCTCCCTCTCTTCATCCCCTCTTTCCCTTTCTTTGTCCCTCTATCGGTGCTGCCCTGCCGTTGCTATAGAAACAGATCTATTTGAAATGGGAGGGAAAGAAAATTATTTCTCAGCAATTTCCCCTCTTCCCGCGCTCCTCTCTCTCTCTCGTTTTCCTCTTCGTCAGCTCCCCCTCTCTCTGGTCCCTCTCTTTCTCTCTCTTCGTCGATTTTTCATCCTTTTATTCACGTGAATCACTGTTGCGGCTATTGTTGCTATGGCCACTGCCGGAACATTGACACAATAATACACACAGTGGCCATGGCAACCTGAAGGGTCAGCTGTAGAGAACTCAACGTCCACCTGAAATGTGCTGAGACATGAATAGTCCGGCCGGCACTAAACATTAGACTCTCCAAATAAATATCAGAAGGCTAGGAATTCTGGTGTGTGTGTGTGTGTGTGTGTGTGTGTGTGTGTGTGTGTGTGTGTGTGTGTGTGTGTGTGTGTGTGTGTGTGTGTGTTAACACTTTGTGAGGACCAAATGTCCTCATACTGACAGAAATAAAAGAAAATCTGTCAAGATGAGGACAATTTGCTGTTTTCTCCATGAATTCACTTCTTGTTTAGGAAAAACTAAAAGAGCAGAAAGATAGTGTTTACTGAGGTTAAGGTCAAGTTTAGGTTTAGTTGTCGCTAGTATTACTGATATACAGCATTGTAGTAATCAATGGAATGTTCTCTCAAAAATAGCAATACATTATCTGTGTGTTTGGTTGAGGGATTGTCTTTTTGTATGTGCTACAATCTATCCATCCTACCAAATATAACCAACTTGAGCAAACTCAGCTGTCGTACTGTTTATTCTTCTAACTTGTTGAGTTCACAGAAGAAAAGCCCTACACACATTTGTGGAATTCACCTCGAACAACCATCTGCATTGATATGTGAGTAACAGGGGTGACTAATAAGTTATTTGACTGTGAGTAACTAGTCAACAGCCATTAATGTCTGGGACGGCCAGACAGCACTGCGGCTATGGGCGTTAATGCAGGGAACAGACTAGACTTTGAAGGGCCCATATCACGGAAAACCAAATATCTCTTGTTTTATTGACATAAAAGAGTAGCATGTGCACACTTTAAAAGTTTTAAGATGTACCATCCACTCCACAGTCCATAAAGTCTGTACATGAAAATTAAGCTGAAGAACAAACTGCTGTTGTGATGTCACAAAAACTTACAAATTTAGATGTGTATTGTCATACAGCAAATTAGCTGCATCCAATCTCAATCATAAGGAGTGTTTCAGTCGGCACTGCTTTTTATACAGGATAAATGTAGTAACAGGATAAAAGAGATTGTAAAATTATTATGTAAAATGATTCAGGATTGATTTTGAAACATAAACTGATACAGATGTCTCCACTGGACCTCAAAAGGAAAAAATAAAATGCAAGGGGAAAAAATGTCAAACATGGGCCCATCAAACACAAGCACAAACTGTAAAATGTGCAACGTTCATTCTGTTAGCGCTTGATTGGTTGAGCCATCGAAGTGCATGATATGTGGGCTCTCTACGACCTCATTGGGCAAACGGTTACAATGCCTTTATTGTAGGCTGCCTAGTTGGCTCCATAACTGTGTAATGTTTTTTCCCGCAGGCTAGCTGATTGGACAGCTCCGGCTATCAGCCCTCCCCGATTCGAAAACTTTAGAGAGCGAGAAATGACATCACCATCATCAGCCACATTCCACTGCGGTGGGGGCAGAGGGAAACCAGCGGGGAGGGGCGTCTGAAAAATTTGCCGCTAATACGTGTGTATATATGCAGACACACACACACGCACACACACACATACACACACACACAAGACAGATGAGAGTCTCAGAAAAGTGTCTACAGTACAGAGTGCCTCTTCATCATGTGCTCTCTTTTAATTCATGCCCTCCATCTCTCTCTCTCTCTCTCTCTCTCTCTCTCTTCCCTCTCCCTCTCTGTCTCTCCTCCTTGTTTTTGCCCCTCGTCCTCCACTCTTCTCTCTCCCTCTCTTTTCGTCTGTCTCCCTTCTCCCTTTCCATGACCCCTCCCCCTCGGCTCTGACTAAAGGAATGCAAGAAACACATCTGGAACTTATTAGAGAGAGAGAGAGAGGGAAGGGGGGAAAAGAACTGGGGGGGAGGGATGGAAAGAAGGAGAAGGGAAAAATGAGAGGACTGAGCGAGTGAAAGAATGAAAAGCAGACAGAGGCACAGAACAAGAGGCCTCCACACCAACTCCTTTTCAGAAACAGGGGGGAGAGAAGAAGAAGTGGGAGAAAAAGGGATGAAATGTGTCCTAAAGCAAGAAAAAGATGGACAAAGACTGCCTAAATGAAGGAAAGCCTTGTTCGTCTGAAGTGGGCCAGGCATGTTCAAAACGATTCCTCCATCCGAAAAAAGACATGACTGAAAGGGGGGGATGGGGTTCAAAGATTTTCACTGATGCCTAGCCTTTGAACTTTTCTCTCCCCACTGACATTCATTGCAAAAGAGGGAGGGAGAAAGAGGGAGGGCTAGTGAGAGAGAGACAGAGAGGGTGCAAACCATCCCCCCTATGAGAGCAGTCAGGCATGAGTAATAATGCCTTTCTTTCCCTATGGCCTAAACCACTCCCTCCTCTGCCCCCCCCCTCTCTCTCTCACTCTCTCTATCTCTCTCTTGCTCCCACATTCCCTCTTTTCATTCCCATCCCCCACTACTCCTGACAAAAAAACTCATCTTTGTCAAATCTGCCCCTTGACTTCACCCACCTGTCCCCAGGGCCTCTTTTCCTGGAGCCGTACCTCCAGGCACATAAACACAAACACACATTTAGTGTCAGAGCACAACTAAGAGAAAGCAGGAAAAACACAACTACACTCTTAAAAATAAAAGTTCCTAAAGGTTTCTGTTTTATGCTCCAGGTTATGGTACTAGAAAAAAGCTTTCATTGATACAAAATCTTTACATTACCTAGAGGTTCTTCAACCTTAAAAATGTTCTTCACCCTCAACTTCTTAAATGTAACTTTTTTTAAAGAATTGTCCATTAAAGTATTCTTTCTTTAACCAAAAGTGATTCCTCTATTAGTTCTCCGTCCTTATCCAGCACATGTATTTCCTGCCCCAACACACCTGATCCAGCTCAACAGTTCATTAACAGCTCTTCACAAGCTGGATCAGATGAGCTTGGGCAGGGTGTGCATGGAAATCTGCAGAACTAAAGTTAAGATGCTCTACAGCATCACTCCACAGAACCCTCTTGGTCCCATTCGGCACATTTACTTTTAAGAGTGCACTTAATACAGTTTTGGTGTGGTATGAAGCCACAGTAGGCTTAGGCACAATATATTGCAGTGAAATGCTGTTGTGTTCCTCAACTAGCTTTATGTTCAAGTGATTACCACAGTTTTCATCACCAGTCGGGATATATTAACTATGTTTTCCACTCCAGACACACCCTGACTTCAAATAATATTAATTACATTTTCATTCATTTTTGATTGTGAAATGTCAGTAGGGCCGAATGATTACTATGTTTAGATCGAAATCACAGTTCAAACCCATGCAATGATCAAATTGCAAGAACTGCAGTTTAAATTTTGTGCATTATTCATAAAATTGTCTAAATTTTAAAGTGATAATATTTAACTCAATAACACAGAGCTCATGAACTGGCAGATTGGCACACTACTTTCAACATTCAAGCCTCAAGCCTAAAAAATGGATGTGCTGGATGTGCACAAATCCAATGGAGCTTAATTTAAAGAAAATAAGGGCATTTTCACTTCACTTGAGACCGTAATTAGATACTTTGTCCCAAATTATTCAGTTCTGTCAAATATTGGGTTTAAAGTCTCAGTCTTATAATTTATAAAACTGGACAGCACTGCCTCTCTGCTTGTTAGCTGAGTAAATTCTACAAAGTCAAACAATGCAGAAGTAAGGCTGATTACCTTGACCGCATCAGAGCTCAAGCAGTCCCTGTACTATCCAATATTATAAATTCTAAGCTGTCTGCTCAGCTGTTTCAGAGTGCAGTTTAAGCTAGCTGTGCTGATGTAAGCTGTGTTTACATAATTAACAAGAAACTTCCAGTAATGAAAAGATTAATTCAGTTAAATGAACCGATTCTTTTAAATATCAAAGATTCATATTCAGTTCAGAAGAAATGGGGCGAAGGGCTGATTACTGCTGGACATCCAGAAATATTGTATATGCTACAATTGGGACCTACCACTACCTTTATGGCTTTCTTCTGCCCCATTAACTGCATCTTTTTGTGGCTAAGAAAGAAGATCTATTTTGTGTGCTAGCCACTAGTGATGCATGGATGTATCACTGTAATGCAAGCAGACGTCTCGGTACTGCAAACTGCATAGCAGCAACTTTAAATCTCCTTCAGTGAGGAATTTTCTATAAGCCAGTAATGCATTATATCTATACCAGCAACTGCAAATGTCAGTGAGGAACTTTTTTTTTCTTGACAGTGTAGAGCTGTTGTGCATGTGTGTGTGTTTGCTTACTACTGTCCATGCCATTGTCTACGTCGAGAGTGCCTGTGTGTCAGTAGTTCTGTGGTGAATCTAACATTAATTTGTGTGTAGTAAGCATGTCTGTTGTTAAAATGAATACATGAAAAGGTGCTTTATACATGTCATTTCATCTTGCATCAGCAGTCCACAGGTATGTACATCTGGGCATTATGGTGCTTGCAAGTTATGCTTGTGGATGGTGGTCAAAAAGAAAGTTGCTAAGTTGCAACTGAAATTTTATTTCCTTAAATAAAATTAAATGTATCTCTGCATCATGAAGCGTTATTTTTAAACAGCAACAAAAAACTATCATTGCCTAAACTTTTAAAAATGAGGTTGTTTTGAGGTGACATCTTTTTGAGAGGTAATTTTAAGAGGCATTTTAGACTTCTGGTCCCTATCACTGTAATTAAACAAACCTTTCTGAACAATTTGGTTGCCCATTAGTCCCTTTTGATTGACAGCTGACAGAACTAAGAACTGACATTTGCAGTATTACAAAATTCCTTTATAATTTTAATTATATTTTAATTATAATAATTTTTACATTTCTAAAAGCTAATAGATTATTGGCTATTAAAGACAATCAATTGCTGATGTAGGCCTACTGGTTGGCTTCAAAATCAATGCTGACTAGCTAGCAAGCAAACACAACTAACATTATCTAAAGAAAGAAGGGACAAATTGAAATATGACAACACCCCATGAAACACACTTTTCATACTGTACTTTGCTCCAAAGTGAATACCACCAAGTTAACCAGAAAGTTCAGGGTTGCCAAGCCTCACGTATCTGGTGTGAGACTTAATGCTTTCACTTTTAATCTCATACTCACACACTCTCACAAGACATCTCATGCCAATAAAATGACAGGAAAAGGTTTTTTTTAATGTATTTATTTTAATTTTGTAGTGAATACATTGTGTAAGTAATTGATTCCTGAGAGTTTTTATCCAGTGCTTAACGATCATAAACATTATGTTCAACCTGTAGAGAAAGTCCATTACCCCACCTCCCTATGTAAAACAATGTGCAAAAAGCACTTTATTGACTTTTAGAGCCTTTTAATATTCTCTACCATTATGCGTCATCCAGAAAGTTGGGATATTGTTAGATCATTCCAGTGTTATGCTATGTTGTCAACATGGCACTGACACTGGTGATTTGTGAACTGAAACATGAATGCGGAAATTAATAATCGGCAATAATCGTAGAGTAAGAGCTGAAACGTGTGCATTAAAATAATGCAAAATACGGACTGGGGATATTGTTAGAATGATATTTTAGTTGGGCTCCAACTCATCATGAAGTACAAAACAGCAGCCATGACACAGGTGCGAGAGCCACTGCAGTGTCCAGTCTGAAATACAATGTGCAGCACGCAGCACGCAGCAAATTGGCTATTGTCATACAACATGGGAAAGCAGGAACATACACGTTGACTGCATCTTGTGGCTAAGAAAGAAGATCTATTTTGTGTGCTAGCTACTTGTGATGCATGGATGTATCACTGTAATGCAAGCAGACGTCTCAGTACTGCAAACTGCATAGCAGCAACTTTAAATCTCCTTCAGTGAGGAACTTTCTATAAGCCAGTAATGCACTAACTCCATACCAGCAACTGAAAATGTTATTATATTACAGTATCGTGAAACAATTTGTTGTTTTCCTCATACTGCGTGATATAGCTGTGTAGCCATTTCCATCTCCGCTGTTGCGATATGAGATCTCAGTTTATTCGTGCTGGACATCTTTATGTGCTGACTGAACCAAGACAGAGCAGACGCTGTTTCTGAACAAACAGTAGGCTACACCAATCAGCCACAATGCTAAAACAGGTCAAGTAATATTGATTATCTCGTTATAATGGCACCTGTCGGGGAGGTGGGATACATTAGGCAGCAAGTGAACAAGAAGTTACTGAAGTTGATGTAATAGAAAATAGGCAAATGTTAGGACTGACTTTGAGAAGGGCCTTATAGTGATGGCTAGACTGAGTCTGAGCATAACAGCTAGTCTTCTACAGTGTTTCAGGTATGCAGTGGTTAGTACCTTCCAAAGATGACCCAAGGAAGGACAACTGGTGACAGGGCCATGGGCACCCAAGGTTCACCGATGAATGTGGGGAGTGAAGGTTAGCTTGTCTAGTCTGATCCCTCAGAAGAGCTACTGGGGTTTAAGAAGTGAATGCTGACTCTGATAGAAAGGAGTCAGAACACACAGTGCACCACAGTCAGAGCTGTTTCAGCAGCATGAGGGTCCTGCTCAATATAAGGCAGGAAGGCAGGTGGTGTTAATGTTATGGCTGATCAGTTTGTCTTGACTGGTTTGTGAGCTTGGTCTTTGCTCCAGGTTCTGAGAATGTAAACCAGTTTTACACTGTGAGAATGAATTACATCATCCCTAATACCTTCGCTGGGACAAAGCAGAACACGCCCCTCACCTATGATGGAGTGGTCTGTACCTGCTCTGGCGCGTGTCCACTCTCTCTCTCTCTCTCTCTCTCTCTCTCTCTCTCTCTCTCTCCTCTTTCCTCTTCTCTATCACTCACTCATTCTCCTCCATGCATCTCTTTATCTCTTGCTCTCTCTTCATCTCCTATCCATATATCTTCCCTCGCTCTCTTTTTTCCCGCCCCATCTCCCTCTTTCTCTCCATCTCTCTCTCTCTCTCTCTCTCTCTCTCTCCACACGACCGCAGACAATGGTTAGTAGCGTTGTCCGCAGAGGCACAAGCTCACTGCGTTCTTACAGGTCTCTCTCTCACCCTTTCTTCCTCTATCTCTTTCTTTTTTCCTCTCTCTTCTCCCATTCCTCCCTCTCTCTCTCTCTCTCTCTCTCTCTCTCTCTCTCTCTCTCTCTCTCTCTCTCTCTCTCATTCTTTCTCCTGTTTCTGTTCGCAGTAGCTCGCGCTGTCGCGCTTTTCGCTCCGTAATGTCGCCTAGCAACTCGTGCGCCACACTGCTGAAGGACTGTCATGAAACACACACACACACACACGCGCCTCTTGTATCCCCGTTAGAAGAGCTGATTTACACTCCGCTTCATCTGCGTCTCACGTGCGCGGCTCATGTGTATGCGTGTGCGTATGTGTGTGTGCTCATGTATGTGCGTGCGCCCCCCAACCCCCCACCCCTCAAAGCCTCACGCTCAATTGGTATGCGCGTGATGAAGAGACGTCGGAGGGAAAAAGCGCACCACTGTTCCGCACTGGGCGGCATGTGGCCTTCACACACACGCACACACACACACACACACACACTCTCTTTTTTTACGCGCACACACACACTACAGTAAAGGTCACGCGGCGTGTCTTCATCACAGAACACACAGACCGTAAGAACAGCGCATAGCAGAGAACAGCTCACACACACAGGCGCGCGTTGGGCACTTTACGCTCCTCGACTCTCTGGAGACCCAACAACACACACCAACTTTTGCCTTATGCACCCAGAGCGAGCTGGAGTGAGAAGAAGCCCCCCGCCCCGGCAGCGCTGGGCTAGTGGGGCTTCACTCTGGATTCGTCTTACCTGCGCGAAAACTCAGCGCCAAACTCAGGAGGAGCAGCAGCGAGCCGTGCATGGTTCAGCCCTCAGCTCAGACATCCGCATGGGGAACGTCACAAAATCCCACCCGCTCCGCTGTAATCCTTTCCATGCGCGTGCCTGCTCTCTCTCTCTCTCTCTCCCCTCTGCCCTTCCTCCTTTACAGCTTTACAGCATTCTGCTCGGTCTTTCCCTCCTTCTTCTCCTCCTCCTCCTGCTTCTATCTGTCCCTCTACTTCAGCGACGCTCCGTTTTCTCATTAGCAGCACATTCCTCTCTCCCTCACTCTCCCTCACTGTGTCTCTCTCTCCCTCCCTCTCCCTCTCTCTCTCTCTGGCGTCAGCGTTTGACCCCCTCTCCCTCCCTCCCCTTGCTTTCTTTTACCTCCACTCTCTCTCTCCCTCCCTCTCCCCTCGCTCTGCAGCTCCACAGTGACACGGGGAGTGTGTGTGTGCGTGTGTGAGAGAGAGAGAGAGAGAAAGAGAGAGAGAGCAGACGCGCCTGGAGGGAGAGAAACGGGCCTTCAGCACGTTAACACTAAGCTCAGCCCCACGCACCCCACGCTGCACCTCTCCGCCCGGCACACACACACACACACACACACACACACACACACACTGGGGGAGTCTGTGTAAGCAGCGAAACGGCTGCACCGGTCAGTGAGGGGCTTCAAGGCGTTAACTCTGTGGCCCCAACAGGGGACACCGCGCGCGTTAGTGTCATTTCCTGCACACTGAGCATGTCTGAACTGTCTGTCCAGATGAAGCGGTCGTGTTGCCCCCTCTGGCGGAAACAATGCTGTACTGAGCTGCACCAGCACGCTGTCCTCAAACATGGCAGAGCTACATTAAAATGACACAAAAACATCACAAACATCCCCTCTCCCGACTGTCACTGTATTATTATTATTGTTGTTGTTGTTGTTGTTATTATTATTATTATTATTATTAGTAGTAGTAGTAGTAGTATTAGTACTATTACTACTACCACTACTACAGCCACTACCATTACTACTATCATTGCCATTGTCTTTACCACCACCACTACTACTACTACTACTACTACTACCACTGCCACTACCTGTACGACTACTACTATCACTACCACTACCACTATTACTACTACTACCACTGCCACTACCAGTACAACTACTATCACTACTACTATTATAGTGCTTGAGTGTGTTCATGTTCACGTTACTACTACTATCACTACCACTACCATTTCTACTACTACTATCACTACTATTACTAAAATAATAATAATGTTGTTGTTTTTGGTTATATTTAATCACATGCCATTACTCTTCAGATGAAGACTGGTACGTTCTGTCGGGAACTACATGAACAGTGAAGAACACCACAGATGATTTGTTCCTTTCACTGAGAATGCATCTCACCAGGAGAGAGAGAGTATTCAGTGTGATATTAGCTCTACCATTAAAAAAAACAATCTCTGATTGTTCGAGATGATTTAAGAGACCCAGCTCAGTTTATAAGCATCATTTAACTTTCTCACCACGCAACACACTCATTTAATGCAGCAAATTTGATGACGGTCAGTTTTCTTACCCTTTGGTCACGACGATGACCAAAATAAAGCCTTCAGATAAGGCTACAGCCATGGCGATGCATCTCTGCCGGGACTCGAACCCGGAGCCTCTGGATTAGAAGTCCAGCGCGCTATTCCATTGCGCCACAGAGACCGAGCCAATCGGATGCGAGCTGTGCGGCTTTAGAGCCACACAGCACTGTATCCTCCATCCACATCCTGCAGCATCAGCACCGCGCAGAAGGCGCTGTTCCTATCTCAGCCAGCAGAGGGCGCTCCGCCACTACTCTCACTTCCCCATTTATTATGGCGGCGAGAAAATGCGGCGAGAAAATGCCTGCTGCACTTCCAGTGTGCTATAACTGCTGCACGCTCAAAAGCCATGCAGCTGAACTGTAGGTCTTGGTTATCCTTCATCCTCATCACCAGCTCTTTCATGCTAAATCAATATCCAGTGCATGTGTTACCATGTGTTGCAGCAAAGATTTTGCACAAAGATGTTAGCAGCACATCCCCATAACCATGTGGTTGTCTTATACCACTTTTGGTACAAGTACTAACCACTGTATACTGGGCACACCCCCAAGACCTGCTACTTTAGAGATCTATCTATCTATCTATCTATCTATCTATCTATCTATCTATCTATCTATCTATCTATCTATCTATCTATCTAT
>JBBPDA010000013.1:13872733-13890292 GCA_037974385.1 Arnoldichthys spilopterus | reverse complement strand
CACACACACACACACACACACACACACACACACACACACACACACACACACACACACACACACACACAGCTCTGAAAAAGGTAACAGCAGCACTTTATTAACATTTCCACCTTTGAGCGGATTTTGTTCCTGAGGTGGTGAAGGCTTTGACTAGCAAATTGCTGAGGACAGTTCACCCCAGTCTTGTAGAATACAGCTGCCTGCACTGGCATTGTCAAAGCTGCGGCACCTCTAGTGACCCTAACAGCAAGAATGATTTGAGCAGATCATTGCACACTAACAGTCTCTATGTAAACTAGGCCAGGATCGTACCAGAGTCGACGTCAACGTCTAAACCAAGGCATCTTCCTCAGAACTTAAAATGAACTTCCTTCGTATACACGAATATATTAATCTACATAATATATTAACATTAATACTAAAATATTAACATTAATATATTGTATCATATACTGCAACGTACATAACAGACTCATTTTTAATGCCATAAGCAGCTGAAATAGCTTTCTCTGTCGGGTATAGTGGGTTTTTTTTCTTTCACAGCCCTCTGATCAAATACAGACAAATAGAATTCTGCTAAACCCTTAAGCTTTCTAATATTGGCCACAACTGTACTGCAGCAGACAACACAGCAATAGCTCTAGACTGTCTGTGGCACGCTTCCTAATTAGGACCTTAATGCAAAGGAAATAGCAGAGAGGTGGGTGATTATGGTGGGACTTCACCCAAGAGTCTCCAAGAAATCACATAAATTGTGCAAGATTGTCTGAGTGCTGAGGTACCAGGCATTGCTCGGAGGTACCAGGCATCATAGAAGGCAACAACACAACCGAAGGCAAACTAATACTGAGCACCGATAAATTCTAAGGGACATATCATCTACATGCTTAAAAAATATTTAAAACATAACACAGCTTGATTGTTTCCTCTGTCCTGGAAGTCGCTTTGGATAAAAGCGTCAGCCAAATGAATAAATGTAAATGTAACATTAACTAATAAGGATATAATCATATCATTAATATGTTGTAAAAAGAAGCAGAAAGATCAACGTTTCTCATCTAATGATGTGCACAGTAGAAAAGAACAGCAAAGTGAGGCTCTAGAATGGAACAAACATCTTGGCTTTGGGCCTATAACAAGTTCATGTTCAAGTTCAATCTATTGATCACATGTATGTTAATGTTGGTTCAGTACAATGAAACCTGTTGGACGAGTAAACTTAGCAGAAAGAACATGACATTTCTGGAATGAATATAAAAATAAAACATTTCAAAATATATGTAAAAAGAAGGTTACACTGGGAGAAGTTCAGTCCCTGGTGAAGCCACTGTCAACCATAGCTGGGAGGTCCAAAAAAGCGTAATTAGCCTCACCCTATCTAAATGTGAGGCTAACATTGTGTGACAGGCAGAGACATAGGTAGTGGGTGGGAACTGGCAAAATGTGGCAAATGTGTTAATAATGACTAAAACATCAGGAGAAAATTTGGCAAAAGTAAAAACAAAGAAACTTTTTTTTTGTTTTAAAATTGTTCATAAATTTTTTTTCTCCAAAAATGAGAGACTGTGGGTAAGAACAAGAAGGTAACAAATGTACTGTAGGTCAATGACTTATTAGACTGTACAGGTTTTATTACACTCTTTCACTACAGTTTAAAATCCTGGCCCCTTTTCCACAGACACATCACCTCTTAAAACAAATCACTCTGATTGGTGTTTTAACAAATTAAAAAAAAAAAACTGTTCACAAGCTAAAAAAAAGGGAACAAAATTGCATAATCAGAAGGTGACTTGGTTGCGGAACCAGGCGTTTTAAACATCAAAGGCCCTTGAATGTGTGGGAAGTTGATGCTCAGATGGTGCACTTCCTAGGAGCAGCACTGCAATCTCTTAGGCTGAATGTAATGTGCATGAACTGAACTTTTATTTTGAAATGGAACGGCAAAGGTCAGTTGCAACAGCATGGCACTTTCTTAGAGGCTGACATTCGAGCAATGTCTCAAGACAGAAGGATGTGCTGTAGGATGCTCAAGGTTCAAGCCGTACAATACATTCGGGTGTGCGGAGAGTAGATAAGGTGAAAGTAAGGGGTCTTCATCAGTAAAAGGGTTTTAGCTGAAGTTTGAGGAGGTTCCGCTGATGGCACGGAACACATAGAGAGAGTTCTGCAAGAGGGAGCGTGTCTCATCCTCCTCGAATATCTACATGTTGAAAGACAGGAGAAATTAGTGAGCACAACTTCAGACTCAAAACAAGATCAAACAACTCCAAAATCAGCAGATACTTTACATAACACAAACAAAAGAGGTGCACACTCAGTCACTTTGGGAGGCGGAGACACATACAAACACTTACAAAACTCTGTACAGGATACAAAGTAGCATAAATAATACTTAAAATAAAAGTTACCTAGCATTCAATCTATACAGCATGGCAGCACAGAGAGAGAAAGCAGAGGCATGTTAGAAAATAGAACATGAAGAGAGAAAAAGAGCATTTTTTTTTGCACAGCCTGCGGATGTAACTATATAACTGATGGAATATACAAATACACTTTTACAGATAAACATCATTCCCTCTCTCCACCTGTTTCTCCAGTAGTTTCTAGGAAATACATAAATAATTAAGAATGACTACAAGTTTTTGCAACATGGTTTCACAATGTTGCCATATTATAATTCAATATAATGCACCTACATACATTTTCAAGGTGGAATATTTTGAAGAATTGACGTACTTAAAAATGCTAGCCATTTCACCCAGTCCACAACTATCTACTCCGTCTTTTACTTATAAGCTGATGTAATCTTTTTAATCTGAGTTACTTGTGTCCATGTGGACAGAGTGTTCTACACACATGACAAAGCGTTATGAAAACTTTGCTAGAACAATGGCCCTGGAAAGAAACACTTTTAAGAACACTGTGGGAGAATATGAGTAAATATCAATATTAATTATCAAAAAATAGTAGTTAATAAGAGATTCATGTAAAGTAGTAATCTGCAGTGAGCTCCATACATACTGGCACCATTGGTAAATTTGAATTTATAAAGGTAAAGTAAACGTATATGGTAATGTCTTTGTGGAGAATTTGTTGAGATATGAGAAAGTTAATTTAGTCTAATATAACTAAGCATTTTTATAACCATTATTACACTCATATAACTCAAACCTAATGCCATACCTAGACATTACTATGACAAAAGCAACTAAAGTATGTTCTTATTTATATGTCACAATTTTAAAAGTTAGACTAAGGGCTAAATGTCACCTCCATGTCAACAGACTATGTGGAAGGGATGGCAAACTAAACCATTCTGTGGTCTATGGTCTTTTGAGCTCTTTGACAGCAAACAAGCAAGGGTTTGGTGTAAAAAGTGAGATAATTATACATTAAAGAACATACATAATAGAATACCATTCCCAAGTACGGTGGAGATGAAATAAAGGTCAAATCCCTTTCATATTTTCAGGGAGATTGAGTTTGTTAGCAACAAAGACATTATTACCTGTTTCTGTCAGTTATTACGTCAATGCCTGTATATGAAGTGTTTCTCAAAATTTAAATGTAAATTGATGAACAGCTAGCTAATGGGGTAAATTTTCTTGGCAAAATCTTACACACGTGGCAAATCTACTTTGAAAATAGGCAATCAATAAGACATCTTGATTATTTTTGTGTGAAGATATTGAAAAAATATATATAAATAATATATATACATTTTTTAAATAAATATACATTATGACACTTCACATTGCTGGCACCAAAGGATCACTGCCTATTTCTATGACATTTGTCAGTATATTTTTAATAGAAGCCTAATTTACACATTTAGGTTCAGACTGAGGAAGAAAGTAATTAGACATGCCTCTTAGGTTTGCCGTTTCACATTTACAATGTTTTGATGTTCGTGAGTGTCGACGTTTCTTCAACGAGAGGTCAAGGTCACCAAAATACATTTTTAAGGTTTTATTTTAAAGGGAGAGAGAGCAATTTTAAAATACACTGAAAGGCTTCTGGAAGAAGGATTCTTCCCTATATGGGAGGAGCTCCCAAAGACAAGGTTAGGCAGAAATCAGGAGTGCAGAGCTTCTGTTTCCATTGAAGGTCTCTGAGCACCTAAATGATGATCAGCAAGAGATTATATACCAGTCAGAAATACTGTGCTTGCCACCTATCAAGCCACTTTCAACCAGATGTTACTGTCATGGGGGCAGAAGCACCAAAAAGTCTGGTCTTTACAGTGACGGAGTGTCCTTGATAGGAGATGACATATGATCATTCATACATTAGGAGAGGAGCGAAATTGACATTTAATCTAATAAAGAACCAAACGTTCTTCAAAAATGGTCTATTTGGTTTTGGGGACATAGGCTTAATGGTATTATGGCCTACAGATGGTGAGGTGTCAAGGGACCGAACTTTAAGTTATCACTTTTATGTTCTGTGATCTTACATAAAGATGTGTTTATTATTATTACATATTAAGTTTAGTGAACCCACAATTTCACAACAAATCTCATTTGCCTATAGTCTTAAAGTAATAAAAAAAGCAATCACAACAGTAATAGCATTTAAAAGGCCTCAGGGCTTTTTGATGAAACTGGAAAGCAGTGTTCTTTCAGTACTACTGCTCTTTCAGTGGTAACCTGCTCCGCTGTTGCAGCATGGTGACAGAGCAGGGGGTGGGTAGCATGTCTATACATGATTTTCACTGTATTGTGAATGTAGGAATTCTTGGAAGATAAACTGCCAAATGCATGAGTCACCACTGAGTTTCACTGTTACACAACAGAATTGCTCATGTCATTTACCAAAGTAAAGATAGTAACCAGAACATAAACTTAAAAACGAGAAATATTAGTTGACAATCCATTTAAGTGCAAAAAACTGTTTATATGTTCAATTTAGAAGATTTAATGTAAATATTACAGTGCATGCCTAAAGTGGCAGGGGGAAAGTGGCATGTCTAGACTCATTGTAGGGTGAATGTAAGAATTCAAGGACAATCAACTCATACTCTTGTCATTCAGCAAGTTAAGGAGACTTGTCAATCATATGATTTTAGCTCATTATTAATTGCAATTAACAATATTATTGTCTCAATATTAATGTCATCCATTTATGCAACTATTACACTAAATGTTTAAAGTGGCCAATCAGTGATCTTACTTCTTAGCAATCTTTACACTGTCGCTAAAACAAGATTTTTAAACTGCATTTTGAAATTTTAAAATGCTACTTAATTAAACAGCATTGATGTGATACGTTTTTGATTATAAAATACATATTGTTTGTATTATCAACAACATTATGGTGGGAAAGAGCCAAAAATATCAGCGCTTGTGAACTGTTCTCAGATGAGTTAGACCAATCAAAACATTCAAACACCAACGTACCCATGTACAGGACACCAAAACCACAACTGACTGGCAGTCTGGCACACAATGTTCAGCATTCAAATCTGAAGTTCATTTAAATATCAGTCACAATATTGGTAAAAAAACACAATTAAAAATTGAGCCCCACCTCACAGTATGCTGAACTAGCATGAAGTGAAATACTGCACTGTTGTGTATGAGCACACAAATGTCTACAGTTAGGTAGCTGCAGCTGGTGTAGATGAAGACTTTTTTGGTTACTTTTTTATATGTATTTGGCAAACTAATGAAAATTTATCAAATTAACATTCTGCTATTTGACAAAATACATCTGTGATATGCAAATTGACATGTAAGTTGTACATTGGAATTGAACAATTTTACCTATTTTATTAACAGACTTTAGATTTTAGTTGGGCTTTTTTGGGAGGGAGGTTGTACTCTTACAACAAAGTAAAAACAGCAGAATCATATGTGCTTTGACTTCTAAAGTAAAAAAGAGAATCAGAAGAAACGTGGATAAGAATAGCAATAAAAGTAAAGGAAATCAACACAGTCTGAAGAGAAGGCAAGCTGAAGCTTAGTGAAAAGATCCGGACATTACTGTTTATTTAAACTGACAACGTTCTGACATCTTCTATTAGAAGTGGTATCCTAAATACAATATGCCCATCAATTAAGATTAAAGTGAAAGGTGATGGCATCTTCATACTGGGCTACATTATTTACCTTGTTGTTTTATAGCTCACAAAGTTTTAATTTTGCTTATTGATTATCTGGTCATGCTTCATCTAATCACTCCTTCAGAACGTCCTGCCTAAATTGTCAGCATATCAGATGAGTGAAATTACTTTCGATATTAAAATTAGAAAAAGACCAAAACAATTAAAGCTGGGTGGGTATAAGTCTTCATTCACAAAAATAGTTGTTCTATAGATCCTTTATGAAATGACTGTGGACTGTATGTTTGTACATTTTCTTCAATTAGTAATTTTTCGTTCCTCCATCTTCATTTTTTTTTAACTGCCCATGATGCCAGAGACATTATGCTCTCATAAATGCACTTTCATGAACACTGTCACTTTTAGAAAGCAATATACACATGAAAGAACCTAAAAATACCACAGAAACTAAACTGATCAAGATAGAATTTACTTCACCAATTGACGCAGTTAAGAGTCAACATTCTGGTTCTTTGGAAGACTCTTAGAAAAGGCAGTTGCAGTTTTCAAGACAACAGGTTAAGCCTGTTGAGCACATGATGGGCTAAGAACAAACAACAGCAGAAAATATTTGTGGTTTAAGAGAGACTTTCTAATGGCTTCCATTCATATTACCTTTTACTAAGAACTATATTATGTCTCTGAAACGCCTTTCTTTTATGCATGCTTTTCTTCTTCTACTATGTTTTGATGCATTGTTGCTTTCCCCATATATATAAATTAAAGAAAGGCACTAGCTTTGCCTGTGTCTCCTACCTGTTCATGAATAATATCAGATAGTTCCTTGACCATACTTCTGAAGTTGCCCTTGAGTCCTTCATGATACTCATACTGGTCTTCTTTGATGAGCCGTTCATTAATATCTAAAGCCATGCTGCATGCCTGGACAAACCTCCTGAAAAAGCAAAATAATTTATTGTGTGACATTAACATTTTTTAAAGGGACTTATGTAATGAAGCTGCCCAGACGCAAAATGCTCTGCATGTAATGTTTGTTCATCACTGCCTTAAGCCAAGTTAGATTGCAGCCACCTGATACAAGCAGTCACGTTGTAAGCTTTATCATGTTACTAAGGGCATATGTGGCTGCATGCAAAAATCTGATAATTGTACTAGGATGGATACGTTTTGCACAGAAATGTGAAATATGTGATCATATACAAAAGTGGAGCAAAGGAAACAGGTCTGAATGGGTGGTTTCTGTTTGTCTTTGTTTCATAGTTGTATACAAGAGTCACTCCTCCTCATCACATTATGCGCAAAACCACATATATGTGAATTCGTGAAAGTGAAACATTGTCATTGACACACACAAGCACTACAACGAAATGTGAACTCGGCATTTAACCCATCACACGTGCACACGTGAACCTGTGACCTTCAGGCCCCAAGGGCAATGTCCTAACCATTAGGCCACCACTAGTTTTAAGTTACACAGAAATACAGTACACAATACACACCTGAATATATCCTTGAGTTCTTTGACTTTCTTATTGGACTGGCTGAATTTGGATTCGTCCAGGAAAACTCTGGCATAAGCCATAGGACCAGCATTGACCTAAACTCAAAAAATGAACCAAATAGGTTATTGTAGGTAGGAACATATGACCAAAATGACTTTTACCAATACTCCACGATGCAGTACACTGAAACAGCATAACAGTGACATGCTCTCAATAACGGTAGCTGTCATAACAGATACTATTTCTGATATAATTAAAAGTCCCCAGTAATCACCAATTACCAGTAGTAGTAACATGACACTTTGATTAATGGACATAATGTATCATAACAGCTCATAACAACACATGACTTCTGCCATGACATTATGTTAAACATTAAAAACTACACTAGGTAGCTGTAAGTATTGCGAGGCTTTCAGACCTGCACGCTGACACAGCCCTGTAGTTTGAGCTGCAACTGGATCATGTCCACCTCCTGGTTTGAGCAGAGTTTATTGAGTTCAATACTTCGCTCTCTCATTTCATCTATGGCCACATCAATAGGCTTCATCTCCAAATGCTTTTCCCCAATCACCTCTATACGCTTCTTCACGTAGGGAAAGGTGTTTGCCGCTGTGGAAGTGCATAGATCAAAACGATCAACATAATACAGTGAAAACAAAGACACACATGCATACACACAAACAGACACACACACATAACTAGTCATTTTTCTTACATAAAAAATGCTGTAGGCTGATCCTGTAACAACAAATGTAATCCTTCCTTTTGTGAGCTGCTTAGCAAACTTTTTTTGCTTTTTTATAGTAAGACCAGTCAGACAGCAGGCAAATATAGAGAACACAGGACGATCTGTTAGCAATAATCCCATTTTCCCTTATCTGTCCATCATTAAATGGGATAAAACACGCTGTGCACCTGCTGTACCTGTTACAATTACGTCTGTGACAGCTCAGCCTTGACTGATGCGATTCAACAAAAGCTACATCCCAAAGGACTTGTCTCAATAATTAATCAGCACAGAAATTGAGAATGAACTCTGAACCTCAACTGCTTATAGTGGAAAAAAATATTCTTTGTAGAGACACCACAAATAACATTACATACTATTACTGTCAGGAAATTATTTATGACTCAAATATCATATAATGAAGCATTGTTCAAGTAATTACAAAATCATATGTAAAAAAACAACATCAGTCAAATTTTATGCTTTTGTTGATTTTTTAAGTAAGCTTTTAGGTAAACATCCTGATCTAGATTTCATTGCACAATGACATTTATTTGCTGTCTTTACCTTTTGGAAAAAATAAACCATAATACAAAATGTTATATAACTTTTGTACATGCAAATAAACAAAATAATTGTAATTTGACCAGGGTGACCAAACCTTTGCATATAATGAGATAAATACTTGTTTGTCTTGTTAAGGGTCCTGGACATGTTTATGTCTATGTCAAAATAGCTGATTTACAAAATTACAGGGAAGCAGAAAGGAAATGTGGATTCAGTGCTGCCTGAAAGTTTGACTTTGTGCATCAATTTGACCTAAAATAGTCATCAAAAGTAAATAGAGAACATAAAAAATAAGACAAAATATTACACTTGGTCTTTTATTTATTGAAAATTACATTTTTAAATTTTTAAAAAATGATTTATGCATAAATATATACAATTCTAAAGGGTTCACACTCTATCTAGCAGTACTGTAAACACTAAATTGATAGTAATATGTGATTCATGGCAAATCACACCTTACTCCCTGAATTCTCACAAACACTCTTTCTCTCAGGCAGCCTACTAAAACACAGCTGCTGTACTCACTTGTGAGAACTGTTCGCCTCTTGCACTGCTCCTCAACCCCGCCATGCTTTTTTCCTGTAAGTGTGTATGGCGTTTCGAAAACAAAGCGGTTGATATTGTGACACTTCTCAAAATCAGTCTTTCTCTCAGCCAGCTCTTTCTCATCAAAGTAAGGTTTGACAAATGTGACTTGTACGTAGGCAAACTTTGGGTCCAGATCTTTCTGGTTTACCTGTTAAGTGAAAAGCATTTAAATACCAAATATGAACATGATAAAACGTTAGAAGCAAGGGCATAACTTAACATCAAAGGAAAAGGCACACAAAGAAGAAGAAGGATCAAAATGTACTGTAAAAAAACTTCGAGAGATACTACAGCTAAGACTAGGTGAAGTGTGACAACAGAAGTTATAGGGTATAGAGAAAAGGAATTTGTTGGACAGTATCCAAAAGCTCTAGTAAACAAGTCTTTCCTGCTTTGTTCATGAACCCAAGCCATCAGAGTGTACTATAAAGCCTTGCAAACATGAAATAAAATGCCTTACTGTTTGTTTTTTGTCCATGCACAACTATAGATACAAAGAACTAAATCCTACAACACCAGGACTGAGCAAACTTCATTTGCTTTCAGGTACCTTGTTAGAGTCTTGAATGATTTTGATATTCTCTGTTCCAAACTTGTCCCCATAGAGGCTGAGGAGCCGATGAGAAATTTCCGACAGGCCTGTGAGTTTTGGTTCTTTGTAGATGTATTCCTTTCCATCTTCTTCTTCAAAGAAACCCTAATATTATACATATTGAACATTTAATTTCTTTACAGACACTGCACTTATTGAATACAACTTCCCTCTGCATAAAATATCATTTAATTAAATATACAGTCAACCAACTTGCAGATTCAATGCTTAATTAAACTGTCATATGTCAACAGACATAAATGGTGTTGCTGTTGATAAAATCAGAAGAGGGTAAAGGCATTACAATTTGAAACAAAAAAAAAAAATCAAACGTCAAAAAATCAACAATCAAATGGTAATGTTGGTTAAACACGTGTCAAATTCTTTGTCACAGTAGGTCACGAATTGTAAGAAATACTGATGGTTTTCAACAGGTGATTAAAAGGTTACAATCTGTTCATTAACTGTAGCAAAGAAGCACAACCTTTAATATGGTCTTGTTTGCCACTTTAAACAAAGCAAATGGAAGATGGAAGGAAAGCACTAATGCAACTTAAAGGGTGTGGAAAATGTAAGTTATGCATCCTTCGCATGACTGCAGTATTTGTAGGACAGCTGCAAGATAAAAGACACATCAACTAAACAACAGAAAGATCCCTATTACTGTGTTTTCATGTTCGCTTGTGTCAAAGCTTACTATTACAGAAGGAACTAGCAATAGTATGTAAATATTTATTTCTTTCATGAGAACACACAAAAAAATTGCTGTGGTATTTATATGTTTATAGATGTCTTGAAGATTTGGAAGACACACAACTATTTAAAAAAGAAGAAAACACACTTGAAGCAAATGTCAGCGAGATCCCAGAGGCTAAACTGCACTCTGCTTGATTTTTATAATTTACCTTCAATTATTGAAGCTAAAAAACACTCAATAACAAAAACATGTTTAACCTTTTAAATACTGTGGCCTATTAGCAAATGCAAAACAACGCAAACATATTTAAAATACAGGAGTGAGGAATACAAGTCTGGACCTGCCAGCAGGGCCTGGCCATTTAAGGGGTTAAAGGAATAATTTAGTGAAATATCAATTTTTTTTGCTATAAGCTTCCATTGCTTGTTAGCTACATTAGCCTCATAGCTCTAGTGCTAATAGAATCGAACATCAGACACTGAACAGATAGGAGAATTTTGTAAATTAGATGTTTTTGCCTAATAATTCCTAGTTTTTGTTCAGTTAGGTAGATTAATATTGTTATAATACTGCTATGTATTATATAGGGGTGTAAATCACAGGTTTCATCACAATTTGATTCGATCAGATTATTTCATGCAACAATCCAATACAAGCCACAAAATCACTGCACAGAATAAAATGAAGTAAAATTAATTGTGGAATGAAAACACACATCCATTTTTATGTGTTACATCAATACATCAAGTCATTTTAGTTGATGGATTCATACAGATTGATTTATTGTTACACCCCTAGTATTATAGCAGTTATCACTTTATTAAAAAAAACACATTTTTTGTCTTTGAATGTAGACCATAAATACATGGTTCAGATGTATTCACTGCATATGTGAACTTTACTCACCTGACCATAGAAGGCCACCCTGAAGTAGGTCCCAAGCAGCCTACGACCAGTCTGCATCACCTCTAAAATTTTGGAGTAGGCTCTCTGTAGGGTGTCGTACAACCGCCTCAGCTTCTACACAGGAAATGAATTGACAGGGTTCGTTTGCTGAGTGTGAGTGTAATACAAATGAAGTAAACACTAAACAACTTGAAAATAAAGATCCATCTGAATCTAATCCGAAATTTCAGTTCTAATCTCAATATCTCTAAATATTCATTAGGCAGGGTTCCAGGACATTTTTCCATCCTTTCAAGTGACAGGCACACTATTAGTTTTAAATTAATATCGTATCACCCCTATTCTTGTCTACTTTTGAGTTTGTTTGAACAGCTGGAACAGATTATGCCTAATTTCCTACCAGAATTTAGAAACCTCGCATGTCTTTTATGGTAAAGCACAAAGGACCTGCATTCTTTCAAATGACATTGTAGTGGGAATGGCTGAATGTCTCTAATCTTTGAGGCACACAAAGCCTCAGAGCCAAGCGGATCTGGAACTGTATGTGCAGTACTGAGTGTTATAGTATAATTGTCAACATAGAATCAATATCTACATGATTCAGACATTCATATGTTAATAGTAGTAACTGCTCTGAGGTTGATCCTCATCATTTTGGGCTTCTTTTCTTTTCTTGTTTTCTTTTTTTATTAAGTGAAATCTAGACTAAATCTCATTTTCAATTTAAACTTTGTTTTAAATTGGTCTTCGTTTCTTGACCAAAGTCACCTGAACTGAACTGTTTAGGTGAAAAGGCATGAAAATAAAACCTAATTTTACTGCAGCCAACTTCATGCTCTAGCTGATTTGTAGGCGAAGTCCCTGTAATGTCTGCATATCCAAGATATTTATCACATGGCTGTTTTAACTTTGCAACTTTGTTGTTGTCAGGTATTTTGAGGGAGAACTCACTTTAGAATTTGTCCTTGTTAACCAAACTGAACTTTTTCTTCTTCTGTAGCCAGAATCAGTGTTGCAAGCTAAAAAAAATTACTGATCTACAGAGAACATTGCTTTGAAATGCTTTATGAATATGACTACTAGAAAACTATAATAACATAGCAGAACCTTTTCCAATGAAGCCTGAAAATAAAGCGTTAAAAGTACACAATTCATGTTTGTATAAACTTGTCTCTGCCATATTTATGACACTATGCAGAGCAGCCATATATGGGGGCACAGGCTACGTCTTGTTTGTGACCGGGTTCCATAAACACATTAGGAGACGTACATTAGTGCTGGTTTAATACAAGACCACTAAAAAAGGAACTGTGATTTACAAAAGTAACAAAAAGATGTGTGTTATTTTATTGGTTTCTATATTTGACTGGGCAAATTCAAATGGAGTCTTATAATAAACTGACTGGTAATGCGGCTCCTGAACTCCTGTCTCAGTACAGGCCAGCTGATTACAATTTCTGCTTTTAATTTTCACTTTTAAGATTTTATGTTTTAACAGTCTGGTGAATAAGTCTTGAATATTGTAGTGCTAAGCTACTTGCAAATCGATCATACAAGTGTCCACCTGTCCTAAAGCAACATATTGTACTTTGACATTCCAGGTACAGAAAGAGTCTAATTGGAATACTCCACATGGTAAAGAATATTTAAAGACTAGCTTTAGATACAGTGCCAACAGCTTTAGATACAGTGCCAATTTTGCATTCTGCTACCATAATAGTGGGCACTTCCATGAAAATATTCAGTGGTTTAGCCTGATCACAGTCTGTAAGAAGAACAGTCAGGCTATAATCATGTAATTTTTAATTCACATGAAGATCGACAAGCCCCACAACTTTAAGAAACACCAACAAAAAAACGTGTGATGGTGCAGGTTTTTGCAGGAAAATTTGAGTGAGTAAGTGATTATTTGCCATTGTGAACACAACACCACAGCACAGTGCACCACAATGAAATGTGACCTCTGCATTTAACCCATCCATGTAGGAGCAGTGGGCAGCTGACATGGGCAGTACCCGGGGAGCAGTGCTTAGGGATGGTACTTTGTTCACAGGTACCTCAGTTTTACTTGTACTGGTCTAGGATTTGAACCAGTGACTTTCAGGTCACATGGGCAACTCCATAACCATTACACCAGCAATGGCCCAAATGGGGGCACTTGACAGACAAGAAGTGTATGCTATAATAACTGCAGTTGTCAAACTAAAATGATATGTTGGAATTATCTAAACAACTCCCTGGCTAAATTAACATGATTTAGAGATTTCAGTGGACTGTAAATAATGTATCTGTTTTATACTATTGAAAAACATTCATTATAGAGATTTGCTCCTCCAGCTAAGATGCCAAACATCGCATGTTGCATACAGTATTCTGATACCCAGTTATGTAGATTATGTTCATATTCACAGAAGAATGTATGCTAGAGGCAGCAGCAGGGTGAAAGTAAGTTTGAACTACAGTGCAGTAACAAAATAAAGTGTAGGGTTTTTACAATTTTGCCACACTGTGGCAGGTTCTGAAAAGGCAAACAAGGTAAGGCAGGGGCTCATGCAAATATTTTCAGAGGCCCATAGTTCCTGTTGATGGCTATATAACAAGAAGACCTTTCCTACTTGACAAAGTGTGGTGCAGTCTTGAATAACTTCTATGGTGAGTTAACAGTTATTACACCTCAAAAGATTTCTTACACTTCTTATATTGTCTCATTTTCAGTTTGAACCTTGTTTCTCTCATAACTCATGCATGTTCCTTAACTCTAAGCCCATATGCAGGAAGTTTAAAAACCCTTCCTGGTGTTCATCCATTGTCTTTAAAGAACATGAGAACTTCTTTTACGCATATGACTCAGGGCAGAGTTGCGAGAGTGTTGTCTTACCTCAAACTCATGCCGCTTTTCATAGACTGGGATGACAAGCCTGGCGATATGTGTGATAAGCTCAAACCGCTCAGCTTTCCAAAGGGCCTCCACACACACTTCTAGCTGCTCTACCAGAACATCCTGTTAAACACACAGAACTAATATTAGTCTACTTTACATTTCTTCATTAAATCAACAGTAAACATGAAACATGTAAACAGCACGTTCTCCCATAATAATGTCTTTCTTGCTAGAGACTTTTTTTTTCAACACTCTAGTCATAAATACCATGCAAATTAGTAAAAAAAAGAAAAAACTACCACCTCAGTGTAGTACACATCTTGCATGCCTGAGTCTTCTTTCATGGCAGCCTCCTCATCTATGTTGAAGGCAATCTTCTTAAATGCAGCCAGTCCAGATGGGAACAGTTCTGTAAAGCCAGAGAATAACAATGCACTTCATTAGACAACGCACAGAACTGTCAGAAAAAGAGAGAAACTGCTGATGTTTGACACATTTCAGTTCAAGAATGAACAAATAATGACGTTTTTATTAGATTTCATACACTTAAGTATGGAAACTTCAGGAAGTTATGAGTTAATGTATGCACCTCTGTATTCATCTCTTTGGAAACCAGCTAGAGGTCTTTCACATTCTGTTAACGGAACATTTGATCTGTCTTCGAGTTATGCAAAACTGGGGTCAGCCAGTGCGTCCTTCTAGTTTGCATTGAAGCTAATCTAAACATGCCGAATTGACCACACACATTTTGTATTTGAAAACCACAGGACACATTTCAATTCTAATGTGTTCCATTCCACATATTTTTTTTTAAATTAAATATAGGCAAATTTGAGCCTCTAACAGGAGAGGTCCAAATCCTGACTGTGCTGAGGACATATTCTATTTGCATGTGACTCAAAGGGAAATTTTAATGGGCTAGTGTAACTGGATCTGATCAAAGTCCTATATTCACAGTACAGACTGAGACTGAATTCCTCACTTGACAATGTACAGTCCCCTGCTTGCATTAAATTGATCAAATAACCTTTTTTAAAACTTTAGCATATGACTAAAAGTGTTCTCTGACTAACAAAATTCATTCACCCATCATTTACCTTTTTTGTGGAAAATATACTTCTGCTTGTTAAATCCAGTAGCACAGGCATGTAAGTCAGTGCATTGCTTTACTATACTAGAGAGTATTCCTGAATCCAGGAGAGTGTCATACGGAAAACTCTGGGCCAATAGAAATAAATCACCAAACCCATAATCCTTGATGCATCAGATATTTGCTCATTTGTCATGCTTGCCATTGCAATGCATAATACAGTGGTTCTTTAACTGTGGGTCATGGCATAAAAAATTATTTAGTTTCTATTTAGTTATTTTTACTTTTACCATGTAAAAATCTACTTAAGCCATATCTAAAAAAAATGGTAGGTGGTGAACATTATTAGAGCATAATTTAAAGCTTATCCAAACACAAAACCACACTAGCGCTCACCTAAAGAGTTAACTGTCAACAAATAGTGCCATATCTCTTGTTTGAGAAGGTTGGCAGTAACTGCCTAGAAAGTGTGCAAAATGGGCAGCCAAAGACAGGTAAAGTTGAATTTCCTAACCACAAAGCTGGTCAACACTAAAAAGGTTTAAGAACTGCTGGCATAATGCATTGATAAACGTAAAGGCAGTTTATATTACATAGTAACAAGTCTTTGTTTTCATATAAACTTACTTTTCCTGTGCAGATACTCTGCCACTAATGCTGCAACGTGGACATAACACATGGCTGCCTGTGGACACAAAGGAATAAAGTAAATCTTAAAATTGAATGGAGATTGTTTTAAAGCAACTACACAAGGCTTATTCTGTACAAAGTGCTGGATAAAAATAATTTTTATTGAACATTTTTCTTAGCTAAATGTTTAATAAAGGTTTATTCAATAGAACACACATTCTACGTCATACGACGTATCTCGGCAGAATTCTTCTGTAATTCATCTTAAGATTACACTAATTAAGATTCTCCCGTGATGTGCATGTAACTTTTCAAAAGGTATAAACAACATGATTCACAACAACAAACATTTGCTTGTGCTGGTCATTGCTTGTGCTTTACAACGTATCTACAAGAAAAAGGCAAACTGAAAACCTAGGAGTAAAACAGAGAGGCGAAATCAGCATCTTGGCTTTCTAGTTTTGCCAACACAACAAGCTGGTTTAGACTTGCCCTTTCTGCAGTGATTAGCATGCAGAAACTTTACATACGAGAAAAAGTTTACAACACACAATCAAATACCACTCATAGTTTGAACACAACTGTCTACAGCAGTTAAAAAACTTCTGCGAGCAATCAACAGAACCAAGACCACAACAGAGATCAAGTAAAATACATAATGCATACGTTCATTTCACTACAACTGGTCTATAAACGGTGAACACACTGCTCAACTCATTATCGTTATTGTCATTGCTGAATAAGCCGGCAAGAGCAAAAGGGAAAGTTAGGCATGGAACACGTTTGACCTATCACGCTAGACACAATGGCAGGGATAAGAAGAGCAAAGTCAAAGGGTGTGGCTCCAGAAAGACTGTGTTTACCACATTAAGATAAGAATCATTCCTTTTTGCTTAACTCCAACTGCATTCCTGATACACATTTAACTATTTGCTTTCTAGGCACCTCAACTCTTGGACAAAAGATAAAGAAAACATGTCAGTTGAAGACAGAAAAGAGTCAGTACCCTCTCTATCACTTCTTATAATCTCATAACTCTTTACAGAAAACCAGTTACACTGTTTTTTTCATGTTAAATGGGCCAATCCAAATGGGCCATAATTACTTAAAAGAACATCTTGATGCATAAGATTTCATTCAAATGGTTTTCCAATTCATTAAAGAGTCAAGATTTTTATTTGTCATATATATTTATATTTATATTTGTGATATATATATGTATATACACATATAGTGGGTTCGGAAAGTATTCAGACCCCCTTCAATTTTTCACTTTTTGTCATATTGCAGCCATTTGCTAAAATCATTT
>JBBPDA010000013.1:13847915-13869210 GCA_037974385.1 Arnoldichthys spilopterus | reverse complement strand
GATCTCAAGGATGATCAGAAGAAATGGAAGCACCGGAGTTAAATATGAGTGTCACAGCAAATGGTCTGAATACTTAGAACCATGTGATATTTCAGTTTTTCTTTTTTAATAAATCTGCAACAATTTCAAAAATTCTTTTTTTTTGTCTGTCAATACGGGGTGCTGTGTGTATATTAATGATGGGAAAAAATAATTTAAATGATTTTAGCAAATGGCTGCAATATGACAAAAAGTGAAAAATTGAAAGGGGTCTGAATACTTTACATACCCACTGTATGTATATATATATATATATATATATTTACAAATATATAATAGGATATTATATAGTATTAGTTAGTATTAGGCTATTATATAGTACTAGTTATACCAGTACAACGTGTAGTGAAATGTATCCCTGAACACTCCAATGTGGAGTGTGCAATGGCATCTAGTTAGAAGACAAAGAAAACAAAACAAAATGATAAGAGCAAACCATTTCATTTCTCTTATCTCATTTTGTGTGTGACTGCAATGATATGTAAAGAGTACAGACATTTTTGGGTGCTTTTGTGTTTTTCAGGTCATTATCCTGCTAGAAGATCCATGACCTGCAATTAAGGCACAGCTTTATGACACTAAACTGTAGATTTCATAGTGGCCAACACAGATTCAAGGCACCCAGTGCCAGAGGCAGAAAAGCAGCCCCAAAACATCACTGAGCCTCCTCCATGTTTCACAGTAGGCATGTTGTTCTTTTTATTTTGTGAATTACAGAGTTGGTGGGATTTCCCCAAAAGCATTAATAATTCTTTCTCTCTTCAATGTGTGCTCTCCCTGAAGGACAAAGGCTTGTCAAAATGCATTTTTGCAAGGCCCAGTCTGGTTTAAATATGATTTCCTTGTAAAAGTGAGGTCTTCATGGATCTTCTTCCATGGGATGAATCTTGCTACATACCCTTTGGTACCTTGATCAGCTTACATCTGTTTTTTAAGTTTTCCTCGTTTTTTCTTAACCATTCAAACAATTTAAAAACAACTTTAAAAACTTTAGTCAGTTTCCCTTTTCACCACATTCAGCAATATGGATAAGAACATTAAGCTCTTTGAAGATAGTGACAACATTTTACCTTTCTCCTAATGTCCTTAATTGACTCACTGCTGTTCCTTCCTTCACACTTTGGTAAAAAGCTGCAGCAAGAATCTTTTTCTTCTACACTGGCTGCATGAGTAATTATAAGAAAACACTAGAAAATACATATTTTCTACAACTGCCACTACTTTGTCCAAACTATTTTAAAGTGTATTTGTAGAATAAGCCAAAATGTTTACAACTTTTTGACAGAGATGTATAAATACGTATATTAAAGATCTTTTCATTTAACCACTTTTTGAGGTGAATTGTACCACTAAATGCCAATACACTTCTCAGCAACAGTGTTGGGATAAGAGAGAATGCCGACATCTAATATTAAACGAAATCTAATATAATTTTATTAAAAAGGCTGTGAAGTATGTGAACTGTACCTCTGAGAAATCTCCATTCTTGAGGTGAGCTCGTGCCATGCTGTCCAGCCATGTTCGTCTGAGCTCAGGAGTGCTAGCATATGAGCGGGCTAGGCTGTACTGGAGGTCCAGCAGCATCTCTGGGTCTTTCTCATGCTCACGCATCTGAGCGGTGGCCATTAGGACCGTACGAATGCGTTTAGTTAGGCCCTTTACTTCTGCTGGGAATGATGTAGTCTAAACACACGCAAACACACAAAACACCATGTTTATAACCACCTACAAGTGCAATGATAATTTTCTATGTTGATCCTGGAGCTATTCCTTAACCTCTTAACCCAAAATGTAATGCCCTTTCAGTTTTAAAAAATTTAATACAGAAAAAAACAAATCATACATTGTCAAAAGCATTTTACAAATTTAGGACCACACACACACACACACATATACACATACACGCACACAAGCAGGCACACTTAGACTCAAACATGCAAATATATATTTTATATAAACATAAACACACTTATGCAAGTGCACAAACATTTCTTCACAAACACACCTGCAGGATGTACAATTGCAATAGTGCATTGATGTTTTTTAATCTCTATTTCATTATTAAAAGACCTCAAACAAATCAGACAAACATCCAACCGAGCATGTCAGATTTTGTCAGTTGCTTTAAGTTTCCTTATTAGACCATGGCCAACTGGGTTTCAGCACGCAACACAAAAATGTTGCAGTGAATTCTTTGTGTCAATGAATAAGTGAGAGTAAATTCATTCCCCTATACCTTCATGGCTTTGTCGCTGTTGGCAAAATTGTTGATGATGGACAAAGACTCCTGGAAGCGTGAGCTGCCTGTCAGAGCCACATCTGCAATTAGTTGACTTACTGCAATGATGATCTACAGAGGAAGAAGAGAAAGAGGTAAGGCAGATGTAGAATCAAATGGACATTAAATTAAGACTGTAACACTTACTGTATGCATAAGGCTGCAGAAAGACTGTATATACAGTTTATAGGCTGTATATACAATTAGGTTATTTTCATAAGAAACATAAGACTATGTTTTCAAACATTTACATTTACATTTATTCATTTGGCTGACGCTTTTATCCAAAGCGACTTCCAGGACAGAGGAAACAATTTGCATTGCATAGAGTAACACTGAAGGTGGTGCTACAAGGAAGACCAACGCATTTCTCGTAGTTGTAAAATAAATAACAGACGCAACTACTATAATACGTACATATGCAAAGTGCTTACAATAACTATAGAAAACAACTGCTACAAAATACATATGCCAAGTGCTTATAGTAACTACAGACAGCAACTACTGCAATAAATACATACGCCAAGTGCTTATACTACTACAGAAAGCAACTTCAATAAATACATACATATGCCAAGTGCTTACACTAACTACAGAGAACTGCTACAACAATGGATACATATGCCAGGTGCTTACAAAAACAAGTGCTACAGTTAAAACTAAGTGAAACAGTTGGCTCTCTAAACAAACACTCTTTTTCTTTGTCTGAAAGTATGGTACAATGCTGCAGAGTGATGTTCGGAAGTTTATAAACCCTTTAGATTTTTCTGCATTTCTGCATTAATATGACCTAAAACATCATCAGAGTCCTAACAGCAAATTAAGAAAAGATAAACAAATGAGACAAAATATTATACTCAGCCACGTATTTATTGAAAATTATCTAATATTACATAAATTAAGTGACCTTTTGCTTTCAGAATGTGATCCGGCTCATTTGTGCAACAAAACTGCAACAAAATGTTTCTGGTAACTTGCTACTGAAGTGATCTTTGTTGGTCAAGCACTCCTGGAGAGGGGAACACTGGTCTTAAAATTCCTTACTTTGTACATAATTTGTCCATCTGTGTCTTTTGTATCATTTTCTAGCCTAATGTGCATCAACAATTCTTTTCTGTGGTTCTCAGAAATCTTCTTTGTTTGTGCCATTTTGTCTTATTTGTTTAATTGGTGTCTCATTATCTATGTTATCTATGTTTAGGACTAAAGTGCTCACAAACGTTTAAGCACCACTGTAGAGAAAATCACCTGTCTGAGTTCAATGTAAGACTGGCTCATTGTCCTAGTTAAAAGTTTGCAATGTAAAAAGAAAGAAAGAGTGGATGAAAGTTCAGTCTTGTTTTCTTTTAAGGTCTAATAAAGAATGCTTTGAATATTCTTCGGCTATAGACTGTCTGTTAACAAATTATTCAAAACTGTGTCCCAAGATAATCAATTTTTTATTTTTAGTGACAATAATCCTCCATTGTAGAGAAGAACAATCATCATAACATTCCACAAATGTTTTCCCCACCCAGTGGATTAAATGCAGCAGACACATGGCATGTCACACTGTACCTGTAGGTGCATACGCAAAAAACTCTTTCGCTTGGTGTACTCAAAGTTGTTTCTCATGAGGAGGTAGAGCAGGCCAGCTGCCTCCCCACGCAGCGTTCCCAGTTTGGACATGCAGCATTTTAACACCTCGTAACACAGCGAGCTGCACAAAGTCACACGACCCTTAAAGAGAGCCACCTGAAACTGAGGAGGAAATAAATTTCTGTAAGGCTGAACAATTAATCGCTTTTACACAGAAATCGCAATTCAAAAGAGTGCAATTTTTTTTAAATCCCAAAGGCAGCAATTTTAATTCTATCCTATATCCAACATTACTCACAAGTTTGAAATGGGGATGTTTGATAAAAATGAGCCTCATTCACAGGTATGTTCTTAAATTTTTTGTCTTAAATTTGTATTTGTATATATATCTTATAAATGTAGATGCCAGATTCATAATTAAATGCACAAATATGTCAGCACTCAAATGTGTGTAAGTGTGCTCTTGACTGTGTGAAGACTCCAAATAAGAAAGAACTGAAGAATGTCAAAACACTGTCATCTAAAAAAAATTCTTCTTAAGAACTCTTGATGAATGAGGGCCAGAGATATCTAATAATACAGAGCTTGTGAACTGGCAGTCTGCCATATTACATTTAACACCTTTTTAAATACTTTTTACCTGGGTGAAAAAAAACATTAATTTGAAAAAAAAATATTGCATTTAAATTGATATCAAAACACTGGTTTAAAAATGGCAATTGGATATATCATTCATTTCTACACACATAATTTTCAGCATTTTGAAAGGATTTTTTAAAATGAAAGATTCCTACTTCTTCTTAGACATCCAATTTAAAGACTTTTCAAAGACTTTACAGGCCCATTTCCTAAAATTCAATGATTCAATGAATGAAGATTAATTACTCTCACAACAGTTCACTTTCTTGTTTGCTTGCCCGGTGTTTAACCTGCCTCATTCATCTTCAGTCACTCATGTACGCATGTGACTGTCATACCTTCTTGAGGCACATGAAGAGTAAAACAAGGATGCATAGACAGTAGAATTTAAAAAAACAATCTGAAAACTTTTATTCCTGTTCTTGTACTAAATACATAAAAGTCAAGGACTTTCAATGGCCAATGTCTATTTATGTCTACTTTCAAGGCCTTGATTTTTTTTCTCAGATTCACTAACCTTCAAGAATTTCAAAGAATCACTGGAACTGTACTTTTTTCTTGTATTTGATTTTTTTTTATTGAATACCACTTATAATGTTTATGTGATTTGTTGACTGTCCAATTTCTCTTCAACCTTTTCAAATAAACTGGCTATTTTTGCTACTTTAGATAGATTAATACATGAAATGATGTCTGTTATGACTGACTGCCCTGTATCATGGCTTGTTCAAAAAGAAATAAGGGTGTCAAGAAAAAAAACTATTAAATTTGGACAAATTCTAAAGGACGTAGGGTCAAAAGGCAATCATGTAAATGAGTTCATGTTGTGGCATTACAAGCACAAAGAATTCAAACAAGCAGCTTTGATTCTATTTATACTGCACTGACTGAAGAGTAGATAATACATTTTAACAAAACAATAGTAAAATAATAAAACAAACTTATTTTTTAAAAACCATATGTTTTACGGATTTTGACGTAGAACAAACCTCCAGTTTAATAATATAATACAATAACAAATTAACACTTGCACATATCATTAGGTCTGTGTTCACCTTGGTTATGAAGGCTCTTAAAGAGGCAAAGACATGTTTGATTGACACCTCTGACTGCCCCATTCGTAAAAAGGTGAGGTAAATGTCGAACACTTTCTTCATCAGTGTGTTGTGACCATCACTGTCCAGCAGCTGGTTCTATGTGGTTAGAAGGAATAGATATATATAAAAATGATATAAAACATAAAAAATGTGACATATCATATCACTGTTAGTGCATAATGAGATAATATTGTCCTTTATACACCCACAGCTTCAAGTTTGCATGTATTACCTTAAAGCTCTGAGTGAAGAGAGAAAGATTGTCCAACACAACGAGGCAAGCCTCAGTTGAGATGTTGCCCTCTAAAAGGGCCTGGTGGTTAATCTCTGCTTCGGTAGGACCCCCACCTGTATCAAAATACCTTCAAGTTTTAGGACAAGTAGTTTAACGGTGGCCAAAAACACTGAGAAACACAGGTGAGTCATTTTCCCAAGAAAGACAAGGTAGAACACGCCTCATTTACAAACCCCATTTCCAGATAAGTTTAAATATTTTCCAAAACCTATTAAAAATGGTGAATCCAGCCCAAGTATATTTACAAAATACAACTTTTTCTGTAAATGGGGTTTGTAGAACATCAGAGCTCTGCAATGTGAGGTGAAGACAGCCACACACATGATTCAATGCCTCATATTTGGGATTCGCAAATATTAAAAAAAAAACCCTCTAATTTAAGAAATGATGGTGAGTACCCATGTTAAGTGTGTAAGAGGCCTCCATTGTGCTGAATTGCTGCAGACCAGCCTGAGTGAAGCCGGATCGACCACGCATGACTGGCATTGTCTGAGACTTTCTGTCTGAGGTAAAGACCTTGGAAACCCATGTCTCCTGACACCTGCACAAACACATACACGCATAGCAAATGTTTTTATACTGATTAGTGAAATGCACAGTAAAACATATGTAACAAACACCATAACTTCATTGGCCAATACGGTACATCTGTGTTTCTCAGGCCTGTTCACAAGGACCCATAGCACTGTGATGTTACACAACCTATTCAGCTTGTCATTCTGTTAATAAACTGGTGACGTAACTCCGATTAATTACATAAGGAAATCACCTGAAAGAGTCATCATGCAGTGTTGAGGGTCTCCAGGTGCAGGATTTGGCGAACACAGTTTTATATGTTGTAGGATGTACAGAGAATGATCACAAATGTTTCAACAATCATTCAGAATGTGACCAGATACAAGTTAAAACCTGTAACTATTCTTACCTACTGATGTTCCTCTTTCCAGCATAGCGAAACTGAACCAGACAAATCCTGTACAAAAAAAAATTTGCATTTTATTACAAGTCTTTAAAAGAATCCCACATTATAAAGCTAAACTCAAAACAGACACAGCCAAATGTTCCCTAGTGTAAAGATTATACACTGCTTGAAGGTGAGGGAATTTTGTAATTAAGGTTAACATTGTTCTGAAATGTTTTCATGTTATTCTATACAGGGAAAACCACTAGAAGAACTATTTACTAGTATACAAAAGACAAGCACTAGTTACTAAGTTTACTTTGAGTTAACATGCTTTTGAGGTTGTCATTGCTAAAGGAGTTCATACTTTTTGCCAGATGCTGATCACCTTTTTCCAATTAAGGCTTCTCTTTATTTGCACTTCAGCATGGAATTGTCATAATGTGAACAGCCAAAAATGAAACTGGGACATAAAGAGTGTTGCCACTCCTTTGAAATAACAAAAGATAATGCTTGCATTTTTGTGACTGATTGAACAACCATGTTCATAACTCAAGTGACTCACTCTAGGAGACTGAGGAAATTCATAATGTCCTGTGGATTTACTTTGTTCCAGTAAGCCAGTAGAATATCTGGGACGAACACAGAACAGAAAACACAGAAGAAGGAAAAGTTTGTTATGCTAGTAAGTTAATTAAACTGCTTCTCAGAAGAACTATGTTTGTCTCCTTCCTAATATAGTGTAAGAACCCATATATTAGAGTCAGTCTTAAGAGCCATAGATTATGTTTGCATGGATGTAGGAGTAAGATAAATTGTAACTAAATCAAAATTTTGAATCAAATAAACAAGATTCGTGTTACTGACCCTCTGACACTGTCCTTACAATGTGTAGGAAACACAGCAGCAGTCCTTTTACTTCATAATGTCCGAGTCGTCCTATAGATGGCAGGGTGCTCATTGTGGAACCACGTCTGTGTAACTGAGGAACAAAATGAACATCATTGATTATATATGAACAGGTTCAGAGTAATGGGGTGTTTAATTGTACATACACAGATTGATAAAGGGGTAGTGATTCATAAAGAGTTATGCAAGGCAGCTTGAGATTTAGCCTTTTTTATTTATTCATTTTTCAACGACTTTTTCAGAGTTTCTGCAGGTTTCAACAAGTCAAGTTTAAAACTTTTTAAGACCTTTTTAAGACCATTATAAATTAACTTTAAGACCAATTTCGTGTCCACACTGATAAAAAGTAGAAAGGACATAAAATAAAATCCAAGAGTCTTAGAATTACTAACAAAACAAACAAATTTATTTGCATTTACCAAACCGTGCATTTACACTGGTGGGCAGTAGTGGCCTAATGCTTACAACTTTCCCCTTGTGAACTGAAGGCCACAGGTTCAAGTCTCGACCCAGGAACCACCATTGAGCAAGATACTACATATGGAGCCGTGGACAGTTTATCAACAGCATCCAGGGAACAGTAACTGGGTCAAGGGAACCTGAGTGGTACCCAGGTCAGGACTTGAAATACCCGCCAAAAAGTGATGTAAGTAGCATCAATTTCACAATGACATTTAAGACCAAAACATAAGGCATTTAAGACCTAGTGCACACAATCCTAATGTTTTTAAGACTTTTCAATTCTTTCTTTAATTTATTTATCCTTAAATTCAAATTTAATATTTTAGACATTTTAAGACTTTTTAAATCTTGGCAGAAACCGTTTTCCACATAGCACATTTCTCATATTCTAATTAAACATGTCTGGCTCTTGTTTTTGCAAAGACCCACCCCACACTATTTGATAACTACAAAAAAATTACAGAAATCATTTTTCAGCTTATGTATTATTTTTAAAAACAGGAAGAAGAATAAGAAGAATAAAGATAAATAATTGTTAAAGTTGTTAAAATTGTTATAAGTGTTAATATATGTCTAACCTCATTAATATCTGGTGTGCCAGGGTCACCATACATAGAGCCTCTCGAGTCTTCTCTCCTTACGTGTCCATTTTGGGTGATGACCCCAGCTATACCAAAAACATACTATTCACATACTGGTTTCAGCATGCACACAAAATGTGCATCTGTATTAAATAAATACTGCATTACTTTATGAAGATTTTATGACATTTGTAGTTCTACTCACTCTGTTCCTTGTCAATGACTGCACTGGCTCTGCGAGTGTCTATTGAGCCAGTCATGGATAGGTCGTCTCTGCACTGAGGAAACATTTAACAAAAGAATGTTTCTTTTAAATTAAACAAATAATATACACATCTGGAATCGTTTCCAAAGTCAAGTGAATCCTTAACCATTGCAGTAAAATTGTATTTCATGCAAAATAAGGTACAAAAACTAAAATATAGACATTTAAGCAATTTTTGTAATAGAATATGTATTTTTCCAACATCTGATAAGAACAGACATAAAATCAAAAAAATGTACTGCTTTATCTCAAAATCTTTATCTTTCATATGATTCCTATTCAATGTTCCACACATCACTGCACTAAATCAATTACTTATGCTCTATTTTCATGACCCTCTAAGTTCGGAAATTGTAAAAATGCACTAAAAACACAAATATGCAATTTGTAAATTCTCTTGAACTTTTATTTAATGTAAGTACAAAGAAATGATTGTTAAGAATTTGGCTGAGCAACTTTTTGTAAATATTAACATATTTTGGATGTCCTGTCTGCAACAAACTGTTGAGCAAACCAAATTAGGAGATAAATGTTTATAGAATATTCAGGTTACAAAACATCACACAATGTACAGGTGAAACAGTAACAGGTCAGGGTATCATGATTGAGCAGAAAAAGAGCATCCACCAAAGGTCATTTTTTTGTGCCAAACTGCATGAGAGAATTGTCTGTCAGTTCAAAAGAATATTTCTCAATGCAAGATTCCAAAGAATTTAGGTCTTTCACCATCTACAGTACATAATAAGGTCATTTGGGCTCTGAGTATGTGGCTTAACTTTTGTCCCTAATAAAGTCTGTCACGGTATCAAGAAATGCAATGTGATAGTCTATTATGCAAGAGAGACATACATCAATTTTATGCAGAAAGACCACCAAGTTCTTCTGGCCCAGTGTCCTCTCAGAGGACTAAAAGACAGTGGCAACATGCAGTGGTCAGATGAGTTTTTGTTTCAGCTTTTATTTGGTGAAAAACAGATCAACTTCTCCAAGACAAAGACGAAAGGAACCATCCAATTTTTTCAGGCGCAAAAGCCAACATCTGTCATGGCAGGTGCGTGCAAGAGTGCCCCTAGTATGGGACCAGCATGTGTGTGAAGGTACCATTGACGTGAAGGAGTATATTGGGATTCCAGAGAGACTGGTGTCATCAATGCTGCCATCAAGGTGACAATATTTCTTAGGAAATTACAACAGTGTGATTTCACAGACACAAAGTATATGTGTGTTATTTGCCTGCCAGCAGCCCAGATCTGACTAATATTTAAAATGTGTCATCATAGCCTTGACGGCTCATTGTGAAATCTTGTATCAAAATCTTACAAAATCTTTTGTCAGTTAAACGAAAGTTCAAGTCGCAGATTCTCGTTTTTAATGCACTTTACAAAAAGGCCCAACTTTCCAGAAATTGGGTTTGTAACTGGACAGAAGAACTTGAGAGAAGCTTTGAAGCTTTGATTAGAAGTGTACCACTGATGTCTTGGATCTTTTACAGACACAAACACACTCTATTTTGATAATAAATAAGATCCAGAATAAGATTTAGATTAATGGATGTTTCTGCTTATTACACAAATGAGCAGCAGAGACTTACCATGAGGCCAAAGCCAGATCGTAAAGGTTGCTTCTGTGCAGTCAGCTGATTCAGATTCTGGTACAGCAGCTCAAACAGTGGAAGGTACAGCACACAGATACGGGCTTGCTGATTCTGTTCAAGGTTTGAATGCAACAAATGTTTAAAAAAATGCAGATTCAGAGTGAATAACAGAATGCAAACTGATGGCCAAAAGTCTAGAGACACCCAGCTTTTCAAAATATTTCAAATAAAGGTTTTTGTAAAGTATGTAGTTTAACAGATGACAGGGATATTTCAACAGTACATTCTAGTCTTTTTTTTCTTTTTAGAAGGAAAGGTAAATTTGACAAAAATACTTCTATAAAATGCCCTACACCTTGCACTAACTAGCATTCAAGTAGCACTTTCAGGTATCTAAACCACCTTTGGATAAATGATGAACTTTTAACAATAGGTTACAAAAGAATATGGTCAAATTATTATTTCAAAAATCTGTTTTTCATACCAAGGATGACACTTTGATGAACAGGAACTTTTTTTTTTACGTTAAACGTAAACATTTCACTGTTTCTTTCTTTTGTAACTGAATAGTAACAGTAAAAATTAAACTCTTTAGCAGAAGGAAAGGTGCCTCTAAACAGGCATTGTAAATCTCCTAGGGCATACAGATCTAAAATCAGATGCGCGTGACACACTGATCAGCCATAACATTAACACCACCCATCTAACATGCACTGCGTTGTGACCCCTTTCTATCAGTCAGCATTCACTTTTTAAACCACAGTAGCCCTTCTGTGGGATCAGATTAGATGGGCTAGCCATCACTCCCCACATGCATCAGTGAGTCTTGAGTGTCCATGACTCTGTCCCTGATTCACCAGTTGTCCTTCCTAAAAGCACATTTGGTAGGTAATGCATTCTTGGAATACTTCACAAGACATGCACCTCCACCTGTTAGATGACTCTGACGTCTAGCTGTCACAAGAAGGCCCTTGTCAAAGTCAGATCCTTACGCCTGCCTTTTTCCTGCTTCCAACAGAAGAACTGACTGTTCACTCACAGATGCCATTGTAATTAAGTAATTATAGAGTCAGTGTTATTTACTTCACCTGTCAGTGGTGTTAATGTTATGGTTGATTGGTGTAAATCCCAATAAGCTGCAGGAGTGGTATAACTACATATATATGCACAGTCACAGACTATTAAAATGGTAAACAATGTCTCCTTATTAAATAAGGATTCGGCTGTGTGTGGGTGCACGGGATGTAGTCTTCCATTTATAGATGCTGCTCTGTTCAGTTATCATGGCACATCATAAATTGTATCCAAAGCACATTTACTCGCTATTCTTGTGTGTAACCGAGAAGTCTATAAAAATGCAAGTTTACATATTGTGTAGACTGATTGCACACTGGGTCTGATAACCATTTATGATGTCTGTATGTGGCGTATTATTTGGTTACTATGAACTGTGAAAGTGTAAACATATTGGTGCTCATGGTCTGTCTGACGCCACTTCTGCTGTTTGTTTGCAGTAGACCGTCTTAGACAGAGCTCATTATACTGTAATGCTTAACAATTGTTCATCTACGTCAAAAAAAAAAAAAAAGAAAACTCCGGTGTTCCGGTGGAACATCCTGGCGTAAATGTAACACAGACGGAAATGAACATTTTTGGCCATTCTATTTTATACGTAGCAGCTTTACAGTAACTCTTTCATTAAACAGCCCAGGAAAAGCTGCTGCCGTTTTCCATTTCTTACAAATGACTGAAATATTGTCCAGACTGATTTTACACATGGTCTGATAAACATTTATGATGTATGAAATGTGCCGTATTGTTTGAGTGCCTTGATCTATAAAAGCCAACCCAACCGCTCTGTCTGATACCAATTCTGTTGTTTGTTTGCAGAGGACAATTTGCATAACAGACAGCTTTTCAGATCATGATGGTTAGGTATTGTTTAAGAGCCATTTGCATGACAGCATCGCTGGAAACTATGTCTAGAACTATATATAACTATATCATTTGTTTGCTAAACTATATACATCAGAGGACATATATGCATCATGTTATATGTTTACCTGTACATTTTTCAGTATTTGGTGAAGAAGGTTTATGTAAACACTGTAAAATTGTAAGGTAAACACAATATTCAGGCCACTTCTGCTGGAATAAAAAAGTGCTCAAATATAGTTGTCATTCAAATAAAGCAGCATATCAGTTATGCACGCAAATATGGCCAACGACAGCAAGGACGTTTTGGGAACAATGATCAACGAATCATGTGACACTATATAAGAACCCTTGCTTTACGTGGAATAAAGTAGGTCAGTGTCCTGTGCTTTTTTTAACTTATCCACACTCACAAACCTGACTCACCTTATAAGCTGTGTATCTGTCATCCATGGCATGCTTAATTATCAGGTTCTTTAGAACAGCCACAGCCAGTTGCTTAATCTCCGGACTGCCCTGCAGGCCCTCCGCAACTTCTCGCAGTAGCAGTCCCACCAAAAAATGGTTCCTGCAGTAGTCTTCAGTAAGGCTGTACTCCAGACTTTGATCTGCAAAACATTGCATCAGTATTACCGCCTGTGTCTTCATGGAAAACACTGTTCATAACATTATATAATATACATGAGATAATTTAGAGATCCCTTAAATTACTGGACAAGCATAAATAAATGCATTTCATGCATCAGTGGACAATATGGTACATATAAAAAGATGCATTTGTGCAAATGTTGTAGCAAGAATCATCTGACAATAGACTTTCACTTGACCATCAAGACAAAGTTGTAATAGTGAAATGTGCCCACACAAAAACAAGGTGTTTCTGAAATGACAACAGTATTTTAAATCGTCGTTTTTGTTTTGTGCCTGTGGTTGTGCTCTAATTGTTCCCCACACTGCTCGTCGCTCCAGCGGGAAAGAACAACAACAGAAAAACATTGAGCCAGAAAGAACTTGTGTTTCACACGGCAGGATCTCTCCGTAGGACTGAACAAAACAGGCTTGCTACGCAACGTATTTTACCAAATTACATTCATCATAAAAGTATGTTTTCCATATTCATTACTCCATTGTTTTACATTGGTATTAACAGCAAGTATGAGAAACCCCTGATCCACACAAGATCTTTCTGTATCCACTAAAAACAATCATATAGTGCAGAGGGCAAGAAAGGTAACAGTTTTAGAAAAACATACAGCACCTGAATGTGTGAAAAGAACATATATTAGAGTTTCACAACCATGAAACTCCTCTGACAGAACAGGCTTCCATCCGGTAACATTTTGAAAATGTTCTTCCAAAAAGAAATCCCTGGTATGATAAAGCACTATATTTCAGCATAACAAAGCAAGGCTAATTATGCATGGCCACTTTAGAGAAGCACAAGCCCAGGCCTGAAATGTCAGATGCAATGGCAGTTGGTCAAGCATGATTAATGGATGTTGCAAGAAAGTGGCTAGCCAATTAGTGAGGTTACGAGAGCTCATAACTGGCAACCCAAACTAGTGTTGCATTGACGTTGGCCGGCATCACCTACCTATGACGCCAAAACACTCCGCCGCGTATGAAATAAAATCTGATCATGAGCATAAAAAACAGAAAAGAGAAAATGAAAAAAGGAGGACATCATGCAGGGAAGGTAGGGGTGTGTGCAACTATGTGTTTAAAGGGGTCAGGAGCCACATTATTTTGGTGCTTTACTAGCATTATATGCGTCTTCAGTTGGGTTTCTCAAGCAAATTATGTCTCGTCTATTACAGGGAGTTTACTTGCTCTGTAAAACAGCAGAGCTTTTGATTAAGATGCATTTGGGAAACTCAACCATGCCACTGTTGTAGAACAGAGTGGTTTTAATGTGAAGCAAATTCAACAAAGTCCTTTACAGTAAGGGCCTGGTATACCTGTGCATTTGTCAAACCAGTAAAAGAGCAGTTATGTTTAAAATATCTGTAGGTTTAATATTCCCTATAGCTATAATATATGTTTACCTGTAAACTTAACATCTTCATAGTAAAATGAAGATGTGCACAAGTATAACAGAGGTCCTAATGTAAAGTTTTTACTTGTAGGTCTACTGTCACTTATTAATGGGTGGAGGTCAGTGGTTATAGTTACAATGATCTCAATGTGCACAATATGTAAATGGGACCAAATGCAGTGTAGGCAGTGTAGAGAAAGAAGTGAAAAACTGATAAATTAATAACATACTTAAAAGAACTAGTATGGACTGAACTCTTACCCTGAACCCTCTGTAACTTGGTTCGTCCAAAGGCCATGGGAAGGTTGAGTGGAATGTAATGCTCATGATTGCACACTGCCATGAGGAAGTAGAACTTCATTTCTGTCAAAACCTGTAGATAACAAATGCAACATGTCACGTGACTCTTACTTACATAAGGCTCTTTATTGCTTGGGAAAATGTGTCCTCACTGATTAAACTAGCAAACAACTCAAATAATGTAACTGCTGCACAAATATACATTCTTGTCCCATAAATACATATGGATTTAAATCCTACATGTAAGGCCAATATGCATTTGGGTATATCATGGGCCATATAAGTCAAAATACAAAACCAGAAAGTACAAGATAAAAACAAACCTAATTTCAGCTAGCAGATCTCCTAGGGAATTTCTAATAGTATGTAAGTGCTAAGCTAACCCTGATGCACAAACATTTTTTGGCATTTCTAGATCAAATATTGACATATTAAGCTTTGCAAAAAATGTTATGTTTGTAGTTAATTTAAAGTCTATTGCTAATTTTAATTTGTCTTCAATTGTCTTTATTTAAAAAACAGATTTTCCACCAGAAAGCCCCACATGAACACCCTTCAAAGTTGGATGACTGAAATGATTCAGCACAGATCGACAAACATAGTACACGGCAAAGGTAAAATGGCCAAAGTTTAAACATAACCCACATTTATGAAAACATTGGTAAAATAAATGCCAGTTTCACATTCTCCATGTTTGTTTAGCTCCCAATTAAACCATTTGAAAGCACATATCAGAAAAACAACTTACTCTCAGTAGAAATGACCACTAAACTCACACTGTGAATCAATATAAGACATCTGTCCAGCCTCTGAAAGCTTAATCAATGAGAAAGCAAGCTTGGTTGCATTTAGACTACAATGGAGGATAAATCTAATCGAACAGTATTATTTTAGAATCAGAAAACTTTTAGAATTACCACAGTTCTAGCAGAATTTAAATGCAACAAGCATATATATTTTATTAAATAAAAATGTAAAAATACATATTTTTTAGTTCTTAGAAATTAATATGCATTATTTAAAGGCCTTGAAGGCCATAAGGGTTCATTGTTAATAAAAATAAAAAAGACTCAACCTACACTGATGAAGTTAATTCAAATGTAGGATGCAATCAAGATTATTAAGGCAGTTGTGTGAAAGGAATGCACTATAGAATTGAATAAATAAGGGCAACATTTCAAATTAGCTTCGTTTTCCAACAATGAATGTGCATAATGTAAAACACAGTATGCAAATTACTGCAAAATCATGCCACTAATAAATATATAATAATATTCTGATATTGTTTGTGAAACAGTGAAATAAAGTTCTTTAAAAGAGATCATCTACTCCAGACATGGTAACACTTTTGAACGCCCAGTCTCTGAAAATTGTAATGATGGGTGTGAAGCTAATCTAAAACTTTTATTGGTTATCTACTGTCAGGTCACAAACATTATTTCAAAGATGAAGATATGTTTAAACGCATTTTGCAAGTTTTGATATTCTTATTATGAAGTGCCTTGTGATTTAGATAACTAGTTCATCCTTTAAGGTTATATTTGATTGGGCTTAAAAGGAGCTTCCCCCAAGGTTCATTCTTTACCAGCAAACATGGGTTGTGTATCACCACTTTATGAAGGAAATGTCAGATCAAAGAGAACCTTTCTCAACACTAGATTAAAAAGTATTTAGGTCTTTTACCAGCTACAGTACACAATACTACGAATTAAAGAAATTCAAAGATATCTCAGTCCATTTAGGGCAAGTCCCTGATTGATTAAAAATTATCATTAAAAGCAATGGGGATGTAACACAGTGGCAAGCATGGCTCTGTCCCATCTTTTTGAGTGCACTGCAGGCGTCTGAACGAATTCTAAATGTGTTCAGCTTGGTTCGTGAGAGCATTGGATAGCTTTGTACTTTTGTAGGTGTTTGAGAGAATGAATCACAGATTCTTGTTTTCACTGCATTTTACAAAACTTGTTTAGAAATGGGGTTTGTACTAACGTGCTACTTTTACACGGGTTCTAATTTTGGAATGACTAATTAGATTGGAATTTGCAAGTGAAAGGAAAAACTGTGTAACACCGAGATAACATCAATACCAAGATAATTTTATCTTATTAATACCACCAGAAAAAGCTTCCTCAGTTCAGGAATTAATCCAAATAAATTTTAGAAAACGTGCCACGATAAAGTAACTGTGTTTTTAATACAAGACACCTGCCATTTTATTGTCAACCTATCCTCCAACATCTACAATAATTTGCTTTACATTGCAGTTTTTTCTGTTTCCTCTTCAGTCATGTTAATTGCTATATTTTGGTTCAATGTTCTCTGAAGGTGAAGTTAGAGTTCCCATTTCGAAGATGTTAGCAAAAGGGTTAGTGTATAAATAAATGAAAGCAAAATTACTGAGAGTGTATATAGAAAAATGCAAAACAAGAAGACAAGAAAAGAACAAAGGAAAAAAAACATCCAAGCATCCTTTTGCTTATTATAAAAAACAAAATTCAAATTTTCAGAGTCAACTAAACATGGTCTCTGCTAAGGAAAAAAAAGAAACACAGTAATCTACTTAAGCTGCTGCAGCTAAAAACATGAGACCTATTTAGCCATACCCTGGTTCAGTGGCAGCTCCTGCCACATCTCCTGCATTTAACTTTTTTTTCTGATCACCTCACATAGAAATACCAATAACCACTATTTTGCACTATAAAGTAAACATATTAATGGCTGCTCCAGCTATCCCTACAACAGGTTATGTATGACAAAAGCAAGACAGAGCAGTTAAAACTTTAACATGAAAGTCACAGTAGTAGCGCATGCCCTGGTTTCCCCATTTCATTCACTTCCTAATCAAGTCCTGCAATTCAGAGCCCCCCCAACCTCCCACACCCTGCATATTTTTGTTTTTTCCTGCTCTTGGATACTCACTTCAACACAGGAAATGCATCTTAATTAGATCATTAGTTGGATCAGGTGAGAATAAAGACTAAAATATGCAGAACTGAGGGGTTTCTGGACCAGAGTTGGGAGCCCCTGCCCTAATCCTGAGTGAACCCTGTTAAGGGCAGTCTCACCCCTACTCACTAGTCTGCTCATTAAGTTTTTTGGTCTTGTCCATTTCCATGTTTTGGTCTCAGTTAAATGTGGCATTATACCAGTATAAACATTCTGTCCCTTTCCCACAGGGCCATCAAGTTCTTGTCTAGACAGACAATGTCACAGTCATCACTTTCACAGGAGCTTTTGGGACCATACTTTCCCCAGCATTTGACTTTTTAAGAATATGTCTAAGTGCAGCTGGGGCAAGTTACTTCTGGTGATTGCTTCTTTTTTTCCAGAATACAACTTAGCTAATTTTGAGAACAAAAACAGGCAGTCTAATATACATTATAAGCCATCTGAGTTTAGCTTAGTGCCTTCGATAGATTTGTGAATGCAGTAAATGACCTGTGACTTCAAAGAACAGGAGAAACAGGAAATGCAGTGCCAGTATTTCCCCTTTATTTATTCATTGTGGCGCCTTAAAAGAACAGACGCCACCACAAAAAGTAGTATATTGTTAATTACAGACTGTATACTGTGAAGAAAATTTAACTACATAGTTACAAATCACATCAAAACTGGGATGATCTGTTTTACTGAGTGAATTGATATTCTGCAATAGCAGAGTGCAACATTTGAAAAGAAGCTTAAATGATATAGTTGCTGCTCATAAATGCTGCTAAAAAAGCCTGATTTAATCCAAACTTGACAGCCAAAGCACCAGTTTAAAGAAAAGCATGTCCAACCAGCAAATGAATCATACTGATCATTCTTTCTTAGATAATTCAAAAACTACTCAAACTCAGCTTGCAAATAAAATAATAAATGTGGTAGTTGTTTAAAGCTGAACAGATGAAACCTAATAAGCTACTTTACTAATGACTAATGATTTTTTTCAATGAGAACATCATGTGTAGCTCCTCCAAAAAGAGGAAGTAAAAGCAGTTGGAAATAGGTAATGCCCCCCACCTCATTGGCATTTATCTCTATCACCTTATTTCTGATTACAGGCTAAGACTGAGAGAAAAAACTGTTACAGGGGTCAACTTTGTAAAGGAAGCCATGGAGTTTGGTACTCTAAACGTGCCAAAAGGGTCCCATGGTAAAGAAGTACACACCGAATGTATTGTTTGAACCTCACTGTTAAAAAAAAACCCCAATGAATAAAATAATCATTTAAAACAAATAACTGCAGCTGAAGACCCAATGAGCAAACCCATTTTGTTTGACAAGTCATCATTTGGGAGCTCCAACTTCTTTAAGGTGGACTGCTTACAGACTTCTGGATTTTTCTAAGCTCACAATGGCACTGTTTTCAGGGAACAATGAGGGAACGATAGGCTAGTACATACCTGTAAGGTACAAATTAATTTTACCTAAACCTGGCATGCTACATGCCTCTAGTTGTTGTGCTTATGCAGCACTGCCTAGGAGAGTGGTGTTACTATATTACTCTCAATAAACATCTTACACCTTACCTTAGGGTCTTTCTGACTGAAGCCACACATGTAGTCATTTACTAGATTGAAAGCAAATCCTCTGTTCATGAAGGTCAGGCAACGCTGTAAAGAGAAAGAGAGTATGACGTTTAGGATTTTTAGATATTATGACAGGTTGTAGAGGTATTTCTGGTTAAAGCTGGGACAAGCTAAAATGCTATAAAAAGCTTGAATTTGTACATACAATGGTTTGGCTTTCCAACGTATTTGCATTTTGTGAATATAAACAAATTTTTAATCTGATGCCTGCAGACACTCAAAAAAGTTGGAAAAAAAGCCTGAATAAGAGTGAAAAGTTATAACAAGTTAGATCATCAATGCTAAGCAGAACTTGAAAGCAGGTGAGGGTATCAAAGACCCCCCAAAAGCTCAGTGTTTGCAAGTAAAAATGGGCTGTGGCACACTATTTTGGGTTTTATCTCAAACAGTTCAACCAGTATCAAAATAATGACTGCTGTTGACTGCAAAGCCAGGAGTTAAAGCCAAAAAATGGCTAAAATGGCCGAGAAGCTTTCTGTCTTATCACGGTTCATTTTCCTGGATGTTCTGCTGAATATTCTGCTTTTTTAAATTAAGAGAAGCAACTTAACAGTGTGTGGCAACGCCTACACGATAAACAGGTGACAGTCAGATAATGAGAAATTTGATGTAATTAAATTTGATCAAATATTTGCCGTACGTTTGCAAAGTCGAAGTTGGCTCCTTATTTGATTTGTGCGGTTCCCTCTTAAACATTGGAGCAGTTACATTCTGGCACATGTAACTGGTTCACCATTCCTCAGGTACCAAATTGTAACTGCTTCATCATTTAAGGTTTAACAGGAATACTTATGGGGGTGGGGGTGTCGTATGAGAAGTTTACAGATTCTCATATTATTGCATTTTCCAAAATGTCTTTTTTGGAAATGGGATTTGTATAATATGATATTTAGATCATAGATGGTAGATTAGTTGCCTTCTTTCCTGGTTTTAACAAAAATTCAGGCAAAATTTAAAGTGGAATATTTTATTCTAAATAAAATGTTATTTACAGTACAGTATAAAAGGTCAAATGTCAAAAATCTTTACTGAAAATGTGGAAATAAGACCACAAATTTTGATCTTTTGCATCTAAAGGGCACTTTTTTATCTGGACTGTGCAGTTCATTATGAAATCTCTTAACACAATCGCGTTTGCATTAAGTCATTCAGGCAGTCTTCAGACACAACATGGCTTTTGATCTCTTTTCTTATTACATTACAGTAGCTTTTCTTCTATGTACTAGCGTGATAACAGCCACTTAGTGTTTGATTTTGTGTATGTGTGCATGCCCACAAGTATACGCATGTGTGTATCCAGGATGTAGGGGAACTATAAAAACACACCTTAATGAAGTTAGCCAGGCTGATGTTGACGCAGCGAGCCTCCTCAGGAATCTCAACATAGCGTATGGTGATGTGAGGCATGATGGATAGCAGAAGACATTGCAGGGCCTGGTGGAAGGAATCTGGAAACCTCTGGGCCCGAGGCATCTATGGGAGAATATATGGTTTGAAAAGAATTTTACACATTTACACTGAGTAATGCAATACTACATGTTCAGTATGTGCATGGAGTCATGCAGTAATAAATATGTATATTATTATGAATATATGCATTTAATCAATGTAGTACTACAAACCCCATTTCTGGAAAAGTTAAGACACTTTTGTAAAATGCAATAAAAACAAGAATCTGTGATTTGTTATCTTGAAGCTTTATTTAGCTAAAAAAAAAGAATAATGATTTCCAACAGCTTCACTGAGAAACCTGGATGTATTTTGTAAATACAGTATGCACTGAGTAATGTATATATATTATGTATAATGTAATTAT
>JBBPDA010000013.1:13825337-13837512 GCA_037974385.1 Arnoldichthys spilopterus | reverse complement strand
ACACACACACACACACACACACACACACACACACACACACACACACACACACACACACACACACACACACATACTCACTTCCTGATATCAATCAATAGCTTGATGAGGTCTTCTGTTGAGATCTTACTGCTGTCTTGACGATACAGGGGGGAGAACTTTCCATCCATGTCCAAACTACCTTGAGCATCTTTAAATACCTGCCTATTATATACAATATATATATATATATAGCAGCAGATGAAAAGAATGTTCAAAATTATGCTTCACATAATCATTTATGACATTAACACACAGGAATTACTGTAACTACAACATCATGCCTGCTAAAGCTCTGTAAACGTATCTTGTGTTAACATCTCACTTTCTGCCAAGTGTCTGTATTAGCCTTTTCAAAGCCTTAACTAAAATTCATGACACAAACTCTCAAATATACTTATATATACATTAATATATAATATGTAACTGTATTTTATATTAGCCTGTGGAACTGATTCATCTACATAACACTTTGAGACCATGTGCTTACTTTGCAGCCCAGGCGAAGGGCATTCTGTATTGGCCAAGCCTCTGGCATGTTTGCTTGGCAGTCCTTAGTACCTTCTGAACCGTCTGTGGGTCACACACACAGAGTAACAGAAATACATATAAATACATTTATATGTAAAAATCACAAAAAACTAAGGCTGTGGTAATAAAAAAGCTAAATAAATCATATCATTTTAAAGACCCTAACGCCTATTATGCCTTGAGAAATTTTTAATAAGAGAACCATTTAACTTTTGAAGAATGACTAGATATGGTCAATAGGCCTAAAATCAAGTCTACTAGTTCATCGCACCTCTCAAGCTTTAGTATTAAGATAAGATAATATAATATAACCTTTATTAGTCTTACAAGTGGGAAATTTGCATTGCTATGGCAGTACAAAGGTAGATTTAAAAGCTATACAACATAAAGATAAAAAAGTAGACTTTACAACTAATACAAAAAATATAAGTAGACATTTGTCTGTGTATGAAGTATGTGTCTATATAAACCTATGTATGCATGTTGTACACAGAGAAAACACAGAAAAATATTGCACAAAAGAGAAGTATACACCTTCCAGTTTCCCCATTAGCCCTTCATTTTGTGTGCATGTGTGTCTAAATGTGTAAAATAGTTATTTATTCATTAGCAGTGGAGAATACACACCTTGCTCATATCTGATGTTTTAATGTAGGGTTCAGCGCAGTGAGTGATGCCATTCTGCAGAACCTTTTCCACTCGCGCCACCAGAAATATGTCTGTGTTAGGAACGGTCACAGAGAAGATTCCCTGGGAGAACACAAAGATGTACATGCTCTCATATTTGAAGTGATGGAAATGCAATTACAGTTCATGTCAAATATCTATGTTAATTTTTCGCATTTTCATCTTGAGACAGAGACATACAATATTATAGCCACAGAGGAGCAAAATGTGAGGAAAACATTTGAATCAGCCCATAACACATGGATCCGGTGGGTTCGTGTAAACTTTACATTACTGTTAATTTAATTAACAGTAATACATTTCATGGGACTGCTTCAAAATGGCAAAATTTGTCATGCAGCGTTGCGGTAGAAACAGCATGTATGTGTTTTAGTTGCATGTAGGATGTGTATTCATATAAACAAAAAGCTTGGAGTGTAAAGATAATATAAGTTTATCAGCTGTGATGTTAAATCTTGAAAATTAACTTTAATTGTTACTTCAAGAGTTGGATTACGTTAGGAGATTTTTAGAACATTGCTTAATGTTTCAAATCACACACACGGGGTGGCACGGTATGAAGTTGTCTTTGGCACATACATATATCACAACGATATCATATATATCATATAAATTTACACACATACATACGATACTTGAAGGGAAAATCTCAGTGCTGCTTACGTTTAAGTTTACAGTTTAAGTGCTTATGTATACAGTGAACTTCACACTCTGCACTGCAATAAATCCAGTTAAATTGGTTTAATTATGCTCCTTTTGTAATTAAATATGCAGTTGATCAGTGCTTTTACAGTCTTACTGTAGAGTAAGTCAATAGTGAAAATAGCCAGAATATGCTTTTCTGAGAAATCATGGATAACTTTATTGTGAAAAGCACTGACCGCTAGCAGTGAAGCTAATGATCAATCTGGCCACTTTGGGACAATAAGAGTTGAATACAATTAACAAAAACAAACAATTACATTATTTGTGACAATTATGTATGTGGCACTTAAGCTAGCTAACATGCCATCGATGAGACAGGCCTATGTCATTATGTGTTTACTGTAGATTTCCATTCACTGGAAGTCACTGACCAATCAATGAAAAACAGTCCCAGACCACTGCTACTCCTTTACCCTGCATTCAAGCAAGTACTGTTTTCATGCACCTATCAAACCCAGATTCCTCCGTTAGACAACGACCCCCCACCCCCCACCCCAAATGTTTCCACTACTCCGGAGTCCACCGGCAGTTTGCTTTACACCACTCAAGCCAACGTTTGGCATTGAACATTGTAATCTTAGGCTTGTATGCAACTGCTCTGCCTCCATATTTGCCCGCTATGGAAAACCACTTTAGGTAACTCCCGACAAACAGTCTAATTTTGTTTGCAGAGGCAGTTTTGAACTTGTACTAAGCTGAAACTCAAGGACAAATAATTTTTACACCCTTCAGCACTCTGCACTCCTGTTCAGTGAGTGTTTGACTGTAGCTGAACCTAAACATTTCCAGAATAACAATACTAATGGATAAACAGAACAGCTCTAGCAAACATTTAATAAACTCATTGAATCAACAGCATCGTAAAACATTGCCGTGTTATAAGTCATAGAGCTCTATTCTTCATTCTGGTGTCAACATTTAGGCCCCGTCCACACAGGCATTTAAATCTTGAAAAAATTACATTCGTTTGCCTCTGTTAAATGCCAACCTGCAGGCCATATTATATTGAATATTGTCTTTACTAGACCTGAATCTTGACCTCTGTGTGTTAAAAATCCTCCTGATAAGGCGACGTAGGCAGAGAGTCATCACAGCCACTACTGGGTGACTACATAATGGGATATTTCTGGTCCTCCAGAATGTTAAATTAATGGCAGGTAAACACAATAAAGATGTTTTCTTTGTGCTCATTGGAATTATGGGAGAAATTGATGCCAAGAAAAAGCCATCCTAATGCACATCCAATCGAAGACATGAAAGCCTGTGTGGACACTCTGATTCACTCCAGTGAGCAGAAAAACACTCAGCATTCATCTGTGTTCACCCGACACCACAGATGTCAGAAAAATGCTTGATTCAGACATCTGTGTGGACCTTAGTAGGACAGGTAAAGTGAATGACACTGATTATCTGCTTATATTAGCATGTTTCAAGGTGGATATATTAGGCAACAAGTGAAATTTTTTTATCTATGTAAACTGCATTTATATGTACAGTATGTTCCTGCTTTGCTGCATTGTTATATGCTCCTTTCAGCAATGTGTGCAGCTCAAATGGCCAAACCTTGCATAAGCCAGTAGCTAGTCATAATTCATAAGCAGATGTGCAGAGAGCACAAGTGCCGAGACTACATGAATAAAAGAAAGCAATTGTTACTAAAATAAAGCATGTATTGAAATGTGAGCTTATTAAGCTAACTGAACACTTTTTAAACCATTTCTACTGTCTTTCATAAAGATTTGCCAAAGGAATATTACAATTCATTTATAAGACACATTATTAAACATTCTGTATTGCTACTGATTAATATTTTATAAAGGATGTTGTACAGAATATACACTCTCCATCATTTGCTATTTCAGTCTCCCTACTCCTCTAATGTTTCTCTAATGTCTTTCCCTTTCTCTCTCGGTCTGTCCATCTCAATTATTAGAAAAAAAGCAGACTCTTCCCATCTTACATGGGAGAGTTGCTCTTCTGTTGTGCTGTATTAAGCTCTCGTTCACATCGGTGCCAGTAAACCACGTCATAATACCAAGTTTGACAGTGAATGGAGAAGGCTGTCTGGGCACTGATTATGATCTACTTTAATGATGCTATTGAATAATGCCTCTAATTGTTCAAGGGGCATCAGATCTGCCTTTGGTTTACCCCAAGCAATATTGGCTATAAAATGAAAGTAGTGTTTATAGCACAAACAAGAAGTGCACAAACTAGTTCAGTTTGAGGTCACTGCTTAAGATACAATGGCAAAAAACATCTCAGGAGGTAAACAAATGGTAAGCCAAACTACTTTATTTGCAAGGATAAAGTACTTTATTCTAATGCTACTAATGACAATACAACTGATACCAAATGGTGAAAGTCCATTGCAAGTTGTATAAGACCACATACAGTCTCCTATTTGACTAGACACAGAGAAGAGCTCTGCTTACTGCACCAGCACACTCTGATCTGTAATAATGCAAGCCACACCACAGGTACTAGGAGAAGAGGTCTCAGAACTTTTTTCTTTGTCTCCTTTTCTGTACTTGTGCTCAAAACTGGCCAGAAACCATAGTGAACATAAAAACACTGTTTGGTTTAACTAAACAGTAATCAAATAATTATTTAAGATGATAATACACAGTGACCCTTTTAATGATCACATCATTGTATATAATTTGTAAATGTATAGCCACAATCACCGTAACAATAAAAAATTAACACAATTCAAATATTTTACCTTGTAAGCTCATGTCCCTGGTCATGATCATATGATAACAATTTAAAAAGGTTTCCCTGTAATCTATTAGTAAGGTGTTATGATATCTTTTAGTCATAAAGTGTGGTAAAATGTTAGGTAATTACTGCCAAATGAGACTGCGTGCCAAATTGAGAATATTATTTCTCAAGTTTACCTTTACCAGAAGTTAAGTTTCAGTGTCCATACATTCAGGGGACTTCCAACTCTTACATGATTCAAGTGTGCCAAGTGGTTTTACATCTATAAAATATGTTACATAAATAAAGCAGTTGTGTTATTGTTATATATTGTTTTTATGTATTACTATTTAAAACATTTTAGTTCTACTTTTTTAGGCATTAACTATTTATATGGTTCATGTTAATGGTTATAGATTTTTAATCATAAAAGGAAATTGTTAATAAGTATATTCTAATTCACATGTTTGCACATTGTTTACAAACAATATAAAAATAAATTTTCTCTGTTAGTTCATATATATTGAAGAAAATATACACTGAAAAATATGGTGTATGAAAAATAATCTCATCATCACAGTTGCTTTCTTGTCCTCAAGTTTCTCAAGTTCCTGTTTGTGTTGATGTAACATTTTATTTATGAACAATAGGGCTGTGCCATATAATTTCATCCATGATATACCGGCATATTCTTCCTCATAATAAAAATATATTATATTCATATAGTCATATTGGGAAACTGACATAAAAGCTGATGACATGTTTACATTCTCACCACAGCGCAGGCATATCACATCTCACACATTTACACCATTTAATCATTATTCACACATTTACAGAAAAAGAATTTACATTTACATTTGATTTTTCAGGGGTTAGTTTATGAATCCCACATTTATTGGTGTTTTCATTTTCATTGCAATTTTAATTTGTGAATAAATTTCTTATTCTTTTCTTATTTGTAATCTCCTTAACTGGCATAGTTTACTATTTGATGATGGCCAGGATGCAGTTTTACTGTATTGAATCAAGGTTTGTGTTTGCATGGCTCTCAGGACTGTGTGCCCAAAAAAGAATGTTGAATGGCTGATTTTCATATTGTCATTTACACCATTACTGTGTAAATAGCATGAGATGTCTTCATATAATATCCATATCCATAAAAAAACAAATTTCCCAACCGAAAGCACCCACATTTTTAGTGTACCAAAAACTTAATTACTACAGAAAAAATAGACTAAAAGGCAGAAACAGCTACATTTAGTTTGTGAATGAACTAAATTATTGTGCCAGCTCTGTTGAACACACTGTAAAATATCTAGGGACAATACAAAATGCCCCAAATTGAAGTGAATTCCCCTCTTACCTGGGTTGAAAAGCATAGCAGAGACTCTGAGACCCGCTGGATAATAGGTAATCCATTGGCTTTGCCTGCATCCCCCGCCTCTCCTCCCTCTGTCTCGGTGGGTGTCTGAGCAGAACACTCTGATAGCATTTCTCTTACACATGGTGGATTTAGGTCCACATGGAAGTCTCCTGAGATCTTGCAACCTTTGGCCACATCAAATAAAGCCAGACTGATGAAGAAAGGCTCCACCTGGAGTCAGAGGAAGGTGAGTAATTATGTACAACAAAATATGACATTACAACATGACATTACAGTGTATCACTCCCCCCATAACCCCCATGTACAGAGTCAAAAATCCATCCATCCATCCTCTAGACCGCTTCTTCCTTTTCCAGGTCACGGGGAAGCTGGAGCCAATCCCAGGTGACTGCAGGCCTAAGGCGGGGTTTACCCAGGACAGGAGGCCAACCCATCGACAGACAGACAACCATTCATACACACATTCTCACCTACAGGCAATTTAGAGTTTTCAATCAACCTACTGCAAGCCTTTGGACAGTGGGAGGAAACCGGAGCACCCGGAGGAAACCCACACAAACGCGGGGAGAGCTTGCAAACTCAGCACAGAAAGGCACCCGTGGCCAACCCGGGAATTGAACCCAGGACCTTCTCGCTGTGAGGCGACAGCACTAACCACTGCACCACCGTGCCACCCCGAGTCAAAAATCACTTGACCAATTGACTTTGCACATAAATGCAGTATGACCAAAGCTCTTGCACAGAACTGAATACTTGCACGGTCACTTTTGCAGGTTTTAGGAAGTAAAATTAACATGTTTGTCAGGTATGTACAACCCCAAATTAGAAAAAGTTGGGACGGTATGGAAAATTTCTACATGACTTGTATTTCATTGCAGACTATGAACACAAAATGTTTCATGTTTTGTCTGGTCAACTTCATTTCATTTGTAAGTATACATCCTTTCCTCTTATTCAGACCTGCAACACATTCCACAAAAAGTTGGGACAGGAGCAATTTAGGGCTAGTAATGAGGTACATTGGTTAAATAAAGATGTGATTTGAAACAGATATCACTCATATATACTCAGTTTGTGCATAATGTATACAATATGGTGAGCGATCAAAACACTACAATGTGCTACAAAATAATATCAACATATTTTGTAATTAAATGTCTTTTATAGAGGTCAAATATGTTGCTTAATGTAACTTCAGTGGATCCCCCCCACAAAAATCACAGAAAAAAATCTAATTAAGTCCATTTCCAGATGCCTGACAAAAACACAACCAAGAACTTACAAGGGTCTACCCCATTCCTTCTAAGCTCTGCTACGAGTCTCAGTTGCGTTTACTAAAGCAGCACTACAGTTTTTCCAACCACACCAATGTCTGTCAGCATTCTTTCATAAGCCATTCAGAGTCCTCTACTGAGCAGGAGGGTGTTCATCACTCTGGTTTACGTTCCTCTCACGGCATGCTGTGCTTGAGCCAAGACATCATAACTATTTCTGGTCAGAATGAATTTTCTGGTGCCCTCCTTAAATGATCACTGTCTGTGGATTGAGCTTATGTCTATTAAGGGAAGTTCAACTGTTTAGATGGTTGAAAATAATAAAAAATAATAAATAATGTTTCGTTGGTTGTCTTTTCAACAAATGATCCAACGGTAGTAGTACCACGCTCCAGGCTACAGATGATGAAAGCAGCCTAAGAATTTTTTTAAATCGGCAAAGTACAACATACGAAAGGCCTTGAGGTTACTTACATTGGTCAGAACCCCATCGTTTTTCTCACTGACACAGCCTTGCAAGCTGAAGGTCAGGTCATGGCAGCTGACCATGATACGCCTTCCGAAGCGTTCCTCATATGGTTTCACATCTGGCTCAATGCCTGAGAAGTCCAATCTCTGGAGAGAAAACAACACCATGCTGACTAGACTTGGATGTTAGGCTACAGACAGGAAAAACGTAAGACAGCAGCAGACACACCAATATTGCTTTAGAAGGGCGTAATGGCTACCGACCTGAGTCTCAGGATCTAAAGAAAGGATCTTCTGCCGACATTCGTTCCTGTTGATTTTATTGAGCTGGTCTGTTTCTCTGGCATACTGGAAAAGGATGGTAAGAGAGAAACAAACTGAGGTCTGCAGAAAGAGGAAATGATCCAATCTACAGTGAAAAGTTTGCTAATTAATGAGGGACAAAAATCATTCCATGCTAATTGTGTTCTTTTCAATGAGTTTACCTTCATAAGCTCTGGATGGAGGCTTCGTCCAAAATTCTCTGCGGTGCTCTCTGATTTCCCCTGGCTACTGGTTTCATCATCTAAAGGAAAGGAGACATGTATAGGCTGAGAGCAAAATTGAATGCAAAAACAAGATTATAAGCTAAAAATTCATGTCATTCTACATATTTACTCTCAAACTTGGGTCAGGTATGCATAGTGTGGATATTAGTCATAGGACTAAATTAAAAGAGTTTCAAGTGTCAGTGACGTCAAACTCACATAGGAATGAATAACTTTAGTTAAAATTTAGTCACATGTGCCTGACAAAACTGTGGCCACTGCTAGCTACAGAATGCAGGAAGTATAAACAACCAGCACCAAGAACAGAGAAAGAATAAATGGCCACTTCTACAGACCACTGACACCTTTGTATGAGTTTCTAGAGTCATGGAATGACTACGAAACATGTTAAAGGATATATTTCTAAATCTTACAGCTTAGTACCAAACAGATTCTTGAAACAAGGTATCATTAGACTGCTTGCAGTCACTCGTCTGGTTATTACACAGCCAGGTCAATTAAAGTACAAAGGTAATTTTTCTTCATTTCCCTCAGCTTGTACTGAGCTTTGCCCTACAACAGTCCTACAGACCAGCAGAATCCCTCCACAGACCTGCCTCATTCTACCCGCACAGGAGAAAATATCTTCTGTGAGGGTCAGGAAAGTCGGATGAGGTCTGCTCTAATGAAAGGTGCACGTTCATGTCCAGAACACGAAAGCACTTGGACTGTGCAGTGGCTCTGAAAGTGCTATTTCTGATGCACAGGAAACTTTGAATCCAACACTTTCAAACAACTTCCTCAGTGAAAGTGAAGTACCAAACAAGGAAAGGGAAGTGCTATAGTACCACACTAACAACAAGCTGAACTGCAGTAGGTTAACAATGCATGATGTTATCTTCTGAGCATTCTTCAGGCATACCGAGCACAAATATATTTGGGCCTGTAATTGTTTTTGCAGGAAGGAAGTTGCAGGGAACCAAATTAGCAGCATTTGGTTGCTAATATATTGAAGAGGTCTCCTTAATGATGAACTACATGATCATTTTATAAAGGTAAAGATGACTCTCTCATGACATTTAAGCACACCTTAAAAGCATTACTGAAATAAAATAACCCCATTTTCAATTCCAGAACTACTTTTGTGCTCAAACAAATAACTAAAGGGCCCTGTAAAACCACTATTACATGTATTACATTAGGATGGAAAGTAACACAAAGTTTGTGTTTGCTCCTCTATATGAAGTGTTATTAATAACTGCATTTATAATCATGTTTAGAATTATGTAGGTACTCTGTTGATCTGTATTTGTGACAATGATATACAGGTAGAGAGCAGGTAAAACACACCTAGTACACAGTCTGAGGAGTCCGCTCCATTTCTCCTGTCCTCTGAGCTATTCAGGAGCGCAAGTTTCAGCGTGTTCACCCAATCCTCCATCTCGACCTCACTGTCTGCGGCCAGATAGTGACTGTAGCGCTCCTGCATCTTCAGCTCAAAGCCATTCCGACGCATCTTAGGACACTATGAGACAGGCAAACATGGTTACAGATTTCTGAAGTTTAAAAATATCAGTAGGTATCTATTGAGTAGGGCAGGTTTAAACAGCAGTTTACACATTTCAAATATGTATTGGTATTTCCAAATGAGTACTTTTTAATTTTCATTCTCAAAAAGATTATTTACAACACAATTAACCATGATTTTAAGTATTTCCATTACTGCATTTCAAAATAGACCCATTTCGAAATGTATTAAAAGCTCAACAGCTTTTAAGCCACATGTTGGGAGTAAGTAACACAAGTTAAGAGGACCACCACTGAAGAAGCATTAGAAGCAATTTTAGCATCAACCTCAGCAGAGATTAGTATCACTTTCCTTTTTAAATGCTAATAAATGTTTTGCGTTTCAAGCTCCAAATAAAGCTTTGAATATTAAATATAGAATTAAATAATAAACAAAATAAACAAAACTTTAGTATTTGAATTATTCAGGGCTGCTACTGTGATTATTTTGCTACATATTGTGATTCTAAAAAATATCTAAAATACACAATAAGTTGACATTGGCCACCACTATTATCCCAGATAAATGATCCATACCATAGCAGTTCTGTGAAGGCACAAACAATAATGCTGAACATGCCAAATTGTGTCCATTGGGTGCCATTAGGAACTGGCTTTTTTACCTAACAATACTTCTAGCCATACACTGCAAACTCTGTTTCCTATCAATTAAAAAAAGAATCACCTTAGCTACAACACTACACAACTTTCAGCCAAAACATCTATGAAGATTTTCCCTGATACAGACCTGAACCACGTCAATACAGGAGTCCAAGTATATGGAACCTTTGGTTTCTTTACAGTTCTTTTCATCCTTGTAGGAGTTGAGAATATATGAGCCATCAGGAAGCTGAGACAAGTAGAAATACCTCCGCTTGAACACCTAGGATTACAAAAGACAGCTTAAGAAAATAAGCTTGATTTTTGAACGCAGGACTTTTATTTTAGCTTTTTTGTAGGGCAGCATAACCCAGACTTCTTTTGAATTCAATTCCAAATTTGAAAATGCTAATTAAACTATGGGTTACAGTTGCATGTCCCATGTGACATGTTTTTGCATTTGCATTTCAATGTATATTAGCTGGAACATGTAAAATGGATGTAATAATAATTTTCATTATATTAACAATATGACTGTGACAAACTTAAAATGGAACAATGCTCCATCCATCCATTTGCATTTCCTCAACATTGCACTCCAGCTCCTCCAAAACTGTGATTTTTTCTGTGATTGAATTTTTGTATTTGAGAGTAAAGAGTTTAAACTTTGGCTGCACAGTCAATAACTGACAAACACATCTGCAGAGATTAAAATGGTGTTGGTGCTTGAAACATTCAGATACCTTCATTGATACAGAAAGGCTGCTGTTGATATTGGCTTTTTGGAGCCAACCTTGCTTCATCACACCTCCTTTCTGAGAGCACAGTGAAGAGGAATCCTGACACACACACACAGACACACGCACACACACACACACCCCATTATTAAAGTTTCATGTGAGCTTGCTTTTCCCTCAGACATGCATGCACTTCTGCGTCTGTGTGGTCTTCCGCGCTATTCTAAGTGCTGCTCTGTATTTTACGTAAATGTTCCATGCATTTAGATTAATGCTGACACAAGATATCCCTCCCACACACAGGCACTTATGATTGAAATAACATTTCTCTCTTTTATTCATTCACATATCAATCGCACATTAAAACATTCACTCACTCACACACCCAATAAAATATGAGCATTCTGAACAGGTAAAATGAATGGAAGCTCTATGTAGAGCTCATTAACATTCGGTGCATGTCAAGAGAACAGTATAAGGACAGTGAAACATGCTCTGAAGCTTTCTCTTCTGCATTATTATGAGCATGCCGCTACATTATGGGGCAACATTTTGAGCACCTAAGCAAAATGTTTAACGCCATTTACCATTTTGACTGTAAAACAATACAAAACATTAGGGAAATAACACTATAAAAAGTGAAAAAGGATTCTTGTCTTTAAAAAGGTAGTGGATATATTTTGTCTGGTTCCACATTTCTCCTCATCCAGCTATTGCCTAGATTGGTTAAATTCCATTAGCCACACACATGGTTTAATTTAATGAAGCAGAATGGGCAAGAAAAGTATTTTTTGATGACTACAAATAAAAGCAGGCACAATGAGAGGTTTAGGGGTTTGGGACACTGAAATACATATGTACATACGTATGTATCAGCATATGAAGTGAAGTGAAAGTGACTATTTGTCATTGTGAACACACTCAAGCACCACAACGAAATGTGACCTCTGCATT
>JBBPDA010000013.1:13760473-13816073 GCA_037974385.1 Arnoldichthys spilopterus | reverse complement strand
TTTTGGTTTCGTTTTAGTGGGAGTGTGCTGGAGGTGTGTTTTAGTGAGAGTGTGTGTTGGAGGTGTGTCTTAGTGGCAGTGTGTGTTGGGGGTGTGTTTTAGTGGAAGTGTGTTGGGGTGTTTATTAGTAGGAGTGTGTGTTGGAGGTGTATTTAAGTGAGAGTGTGTGTTGGAGGTGTGATTTAGTGGGAGTGTGTTTTGGGGGTGTGTTTAAGTGGGAGTGTGTGTTGGAGGTGTGTTTTAGTGGGAGTGTGTGTTGGGGGTGTGTTTAAGTGGGAGTGTGTGTTGGAGGTGTGTTTTAGTGGGAGTGTGTGTTGGAGGTGTGTTTTAGTGGGAGTGTGCCGGAGGTGTGTTTTAGTGGGAGTGTGTTGGGGTGTATATTAGTGAGAGTGTGTTTTAGTGGGAGTGTGTGCTGGAGGTGTGTTTTAGTGGGATTGTGTGTTGCTGTGATTTAGTGAGAGTGTGTTGGGGGTGTGTGTTAGTGGGAGTGTGTTCTAGGGGTGTGCTGTAATAGGAGTGTACAGCCTTTGCTAAGGCGAGGGGGCAGGGGTGGCTGTTTTTGGTATTTGTGGGCAGTTGTGAGGCAGGAAGGAAAATCCATGCAAAAGCACGAGCGGATAATCGGCAGCCGTTCACTGAAGTTTTCCTGGTTGATGGTGTGGAATGTGGCTGGGTGAAAAGATTTCCGCTCTTAATCCATTAGTAAGGATTTACAGAATGCCTTTACCAAACCAGATTCATCCGCTCTCAGAAAGCTCTTGAAAGCACTGAAATATTTTTAAAAGTTTAGAGGCTGATGCAGGATTCCCATGTTCTTATTAGCTGAAAACTGGATTCACTCTTTTGTTGATTTCACTAAAGCAACACGGTATTCACATATATCTACAACTGATTAACTCCTCCCATGCACAAGAAAGTAATGCCTGCATTTAAATGTTGAAGTTTTTCTGAAAGTTAAAGTTTTGTCTCCTATCTCCAAAACAGTAACTTTACAGGAAAAGGAAAAAGATTCTTAAATCTGAATCTTTAATCTGAAACGTCACTGTCTTGGGGGTATTTGTGGACCATTTCTGTTGGTTTGTACATTATAATATTTTACCAGAGGCACAATAATACCAGGGCAGTACATTTCAAAATTTGTCAAAAAATTCAAACAAAATTTTTCTTCAGACAGTGATTATAAATCATAACACAATAACATAAATAGTCTAAATTTAGAAGATGAACAGACACTGCAGAATGATCATGTGAAAGCAAAGTGAAGTGAAAGTGACTATTTGTCATTGTGAACACACTCAAGCACCCCAACTAAATGTGACCTCTGCATTTAACCCCAGCGGGTAGCTATCAGCAGCACCCAGGGAGCAGTGTAGCGGGATGGCACCTTGCTCAAGGGTACCTCAGTAGTGCCTGGGCCGGGAAACAAACATGTGACCTTCGCCTCCCAAAGGCAGCATCCTAACCACTAGGCAAAATAAATAACAGCTGTTTTTTAGAATGTTATAAATTAAAAATAAATGCCAACAGTGGCAGGGAAAAGGCCATTTAAGAGAAGGGAAATAAGACAGAGTTGATAAAAATATATTTACACACACTATTAATCTCCTGCAATTATAGTCCCTCTGTTCTATAAATGTTAGCATTTCCCAGGTGTAACACACATCAGTAAAGTCATCAGCTAAGGAATAAGTCATCTGTGAGGTTTAAAGGTTTCAGAGCAGAGAGAAAAACTCAACTTCAGTGCAAAGCCTCATTACCAGGATCAGACACTGCAGGTGTACACTGCTGTTCGACTCAGTCGACTCCTGTAATGAAGATGAGCTTTAATTAAATGATTGCTTCAAGGCCCATTTTCTTCTGTTATGTTTAGGTCCAATTAATTATTAATTATTAATAATAGCATTTTTGCATTTTTGCGTCCCCAGGGGTGTAAAAAGTAAAAAGAAATTAAGAGAATATGGGGAAAGCAGTTGAGTACATTAACGTTTGGGCTTTGCACCCATTCCTTTACTTTCATACATGAAGGAAATTTACTGGGATGCATTGATACATGCTGAGACATTTCTGGTAAACTTAATTTCATGTGCATAAATACACTGCCAGCTAAAAGTGGCAGAATGGAACCAATGGTGCCAGTCAACAAATATCTACATTAACATATGTAAAAGTGAAACGTGAATGGTTTAAATTAAAAGATTTCTTTGTTTGGTGGTGTGTGATGCAGTAAAGTGTGGTGCTGAGACTAAGCGATGGTAGATAAGGTCAACTATAAGCCATTTCCTCTAATAGTATATAATAATAATAATAATAAAATAATAATAATAATATATTTCTCCATACTACTTAAGTCCAGTTAAAAATAACGAAAGTAATTATCATTTAAAAACAATACATAGATAATAGTAATAACAAAGCACAATTGCTTGAGTATTTTCCACCCCTGACTGTCACACTAGCTTGGCTGAGTGGACGAAGGGGAACTTTCAGGATGGAGATAAGGGAAAGAAGAACAAATCCTAAGACAACTCCATCTGGGGAATCCCCTTCAAGACTAAACACTCCCACTTGGAGGGGAGTTCCAATTCATATTGAGGCATGAAGCTGACATTTCATCCCACTGATGTTTTGCTCAGGTCAGGTGTTCAGGTGCAGACTCCAGGCAAACCTTTGAACAGATCACCCATACTCTTTACAAACCTGAAAAAACACTGCCTGCCATTCCTTTCATTCCATTAATGCAAACAAGTATCCATCATGTGTCACTGTGTGTAAGTAAAATGTCATTTGGAGTGTGCTTATTGAGGTAGAAGGCAGGAATGAGGAAAGGCATACTTGTACTGTTCAGCAGTGGTGTAACTATCAGCAGTGCAGGAGGTTCACAATGGGGCCCGTAGTGCTCACTGCACCCACAAACATCTTTGATAGACCCCTTAATAATACACTTCCTCAGTTAGCCTTCACCAGTTAATTAGATCACTAAATGTTTTTAGGATTTGTGACTTTTAAAAAGGTCTAGAACTTTTACTATATTTAGAAGTAAAATACACAGTATGTAGTAGAATGAATCAGTATGTGGAATTGGAGCTTTGCGTATGCAGCTATATATATATATATATATATACGTGCGTTTATATGGCTGTATTATATGGCAATATGGCTGTAGTGTTGGGTAAACGCACGTAAACATATCCCTGTAGTGTTGGGTAAACGCACGTAAACATATCCCTGTAGTGTTGGGTAAACGCACGTAAATGCTGTCTATGCGCCGGAAATAACGTCTACAAACCTCTAAATATCTAAATACAGCTTATGCATCTCCAAGTACAGTTTACGCACCTATAAGCGTGCCGTTCTTATGCAGATATAAAAAGTTTGCCGTTTTATAAATTGGCTATAGTTACTTTCATGTTAAACCTACACAAGCTATACAGGGCGTTATCAATACTGCGCTTCATCGGCAGTTATGGTATTTCTGTGTAACCGTCACCCTCTTGCGGCAGCCACTAGGCTGCAAGATTGATCACGGTCACTTTTCACGAGATGAACAAAAAGCCACTTGTCGTTCACAGGTTACAAGAGAAACCCCTCCAATACCGCTGGGGGCGCTGTGGTGCACTTTCTCCACGTCTGGAGTTCCGCGTCGACCTCGTTACTCGTTGTCCTTCCCTTTCCTGGCGGCAAGGCGTGCGAGTGAGCTTCTGAAGCAGAAGAGTTTTGAATGAAACAATATTTTCGTTGTCACTGAAGAATAACTTTGCCTTCCGAGCATGGTCAGTGATCATTAGTCTCCCCGGCTCTGTGCGCGGCTTTGTGCTCTGTGTAAATGTGACGAGCTTTTCATTCATGATGAGGATGGCAATGCGTTTAGCGCGCTAATGCTAATTGCTCGGTTATATGAGTGCTTTTATTTCGCTTCGCTCGTAAACTAAACAACACACCATATTTTTTTTACCGGTTTACAGCGTCCGTGTGGCAAATGTGCTTAAGGCTGATTTAGATTGACAGTTTCTGAACTTTTAAGAGTATAGAAGGGGTCGTTTGGGGGCGCTAACGTTAGAGAAACGCAGCCTGTGGCCGCCATAAGACTGGAATTATCAGTGTGTGATAAATATAACGACACCTAGACTGCAACTGACCCTCTTTCTCTTGACAGAGTTTACCACTGAATCCAAAGCCGTTTCTGAACGGTCTGACTGGAAAACCCGTGATGGTGAAGCTGAAGTGGGGTATGGAGTATAAAGGATACTTGGTGTCAGTAGACGGCTACATGAACATGCAGGTATTGCTGTAGTGCATGTATTGTTTGCGCAGTTACTCATCCACGTTGTCCTGTGTTTGTTTATTGTATTTATTTATTTAGAAAGTGATTATTTAAGGAGAGGTGGTGTAATTAAGGCTGATTTCATACATTTAAAGTGATTGTCCTTCTTTGTCTTGTTTTTACTTAGTTGACGTTTATATGTGATGTACAATGAAACACCAAAAACATTTGGTATTATAATAAGTGTTTGCTATGACTTTACTTACTTTAGAACAATATAAAACACACATACTGTTCACATCTACCTCAAAGGATGAATGGACAAGTGAAGGAAGGCGTATTCCTTTCTCTTGTTTGTCAACCCGTCCATATATAAGTATACAGTGAGGCGGAAATGGCTTTTCCGATGGTCCAACATGTAGTACAGACAACAAAGTGCAGAACAAACATCATAGCGCATTTAAAATAGACATAACACAAAACAAACTTCACCTGCACACATGGAGTGTGCAGCTATGTGAAGCACCCGGTGACCAGTGTAGCTGGAAGATACCTTGCCCAAGGGTACCTTCTTGAACGTACAACGTTCTGTTGGCAAGGGCAAAATCCTAACCACTAGGCCACCACTTTCCTGTTCATATCTATTCTTCAATATTCAGCAACAAGTTTTCTGCCGGTATATAGATCTGACACTTAACACATGCCATGTCTATTGTTTTTTTTTCTCAAATTAAGCCATAGACACAAGGCCATTCATTTATTAATCATAATGCATGTTCTTTCTTCTTTTCCATCTCCCTTTAGTTGGCTAACACAGAAGAGTATGTGGATGGAGCTTTGGCAGGTCATCTTGGGGAGGTGCTGGTCAGGTAAGGTTGCCCACTTGAATACACAGCACACTTTTGCAGAGAGTACACACAAACATTGCTTAACAGTACAAATCTGTACCCCATTATTGAGAGAGAGATTTGTGTCTGAAGCCATCTGTCCTGGATCTGGTTAGACCACAGTCTCTAATCAGAATGTGCACTGTGGAAATCTTTACACTTAAGCTTTGTGTAGCTTATGCTCAGGTTTCTCCATTTGACTTCTAGAAACCCTAAGTCTATATTCATTGCTATGTTCCAGTTCAATGCAAGCCCAGTCCAGGCCAGCAAGGATCACAGAATACTTATTTTAAATGTGTCAGGAGCACTAAAGAGGGATGACAATTTTTGTAAAATTATAGTTAACTCATTTTTATTTTATTTTCTGTTTTGCAGGTGTAACAATGTTTTGTATATTCGTGGAGTAGAAGAGGAAGAAGAAGATGGGGAAATGAGAGAGTGATTTGAATGAGAGTGTAATTAGAAGTGGGGATGAAAATGTATGATTTAGGCTGTTTTACTTGTATTTGAGACTATTTCTTCCTTCCATTTTTTTCTTTGTGAAAATCATTTGTTGGGTTGTTTTTGTACACCATGAAAGCATAATTCTGATGGCACAGATGTGCAAATAAAATTATGCATTTTGTATTTTCCTTGTGTTTTCAAGTTTAATATGTGACATTCACCTTACCTTCTGAAAGGGACAGCAGTTTAGATCATTTTAACCTTTTCATGCATATATAATTTAAACCTAAATTTTTAAAGGTTATTGTTTAAGAACTGCATCATCTCTAAAAACAGTAACTGAATCATCTGCTTGTGAACACGGTATGAATGAGTTTTAACAAAAAGCTTTTCCATCTTCTGTTCATAATTTGTAACATTCTGCTTGTGTTCTTTGTTCTGGAGAAGACTTCAATCCTGTGAAGCTTTAATTTTAAAGTTTTATCTAATTCAGGAGTACTACATTTATTCACTTTTATTCGTGAGCTGTCCTAAGGGTTTAGATGTGCTAGTTTGAGAAGGTATAGAACATCTCAATACCTAGAATCTTATGCAGCAGATAGAAAAATCTTGTTTAGTGAAATTCCTTTTGAAAGTGCCTAGCCTGTGTTTGAGCACATGGGTGAATCTTTTTTGAGCCTGTTGTATGGTCATCCTAAAAGCCTGCTTTCCTGCATACGCTCACTAGAAACTAACCATAGTTCTGTCAGTTAAGTGCTCATGCAAGAAATGGGTAAAATTACTATGAAAAACTATGGTCTAGCTTTATCCTAATGTTTTGAAGATTCAATCCCTCCAATAAAGCCCACGGGAAAAGTAAATCTTACATATCTGAACAAACAGTTCATATCTTATACAGTGCCTACAGATAAAGCCTACTCCAACAAATGACAGAGTTAGCAGTTTGTGGTCATTTTTATAATTTTAAAAAGATAAGACCAGTCACATGGAAAAAGTAAGTACAAGTTGCATTTCACATCTTCATAAAATTGGAATCATGCATTCGAGACTAGGTGACACTGACAAGAACCTCCTGTAGTTGGAACCTGTCTATCTTAACATCTAGGGTCTGCTGGTCTCAAAGCCATTGAAATGTGTGGTTCCATCATGCCAAGATCTAAAGAAAAAAGGCTGTGGATGCCTATATGTCTGGCAAGGGATTTACAATGATCTCTACATTATTTGGAATAAATCATTCCAGTGTTAAAAAAAATCAGAAGTCTCCAAAAAACCCAGTACTAATAGCACCTGATCAACAGGTAATGTTTGCAGCTGTTGGTGTGAAAGTGTATGTGTCTAGGATCAGAAAGCAACTGGACAAATTTGACCTGCATGTAAAGTATATAAGCAAAAACCTTAAAAAAAATCTCCATAAACACTAGAGAAAGATTACAGTCGGCTAAAGAAGACCGGCAAAGGCCAGCCCTTGTGGAATAATGCTGAGTGAGTTGTTGGGACACAACAGTGCATGTAACTGTACCAACTATGTTGTACATTGTTGTATAGTATTGGAAATCTTATAGTTTGAGGTTGCTTTGCTGCTCAGGGACTCATTGATTCTGCATCAGTTCTGCATTTCAAAGGGTGCTCAAATGTTAGGTCATCTGTCCAAAAGTTGAAGTTAGCTCAGAGAAGGACCTTTCAGCAGGTTAATGATCATAAGCACACTAACAAATTCACTAAGGAATAGTTAAAAAAGGAAATGGATGGTTATGGAATTGAGTAATTAAAGTCCTGATTTGAATCCCAGCAAGCTGATGTCTGGTGGACAATTGTTCAGTACAAGTTTGGGGGCAATGCTAACTTTTAAGGCCAAAGGGGTACCAACTTTCTTCACAGAAGAATACTACATCTGTTGATATTTCTGTTGAATCATTGATTGAAAACCCTACTTTTCCTTGGGCTTTTGTTCATCACCTTTATTTGTATGCACTGTAAGATGGGAAAATGTTTGCTTGTTCCAATATGTTGCAAAAAATCAAATTCACATGACTGTATGTAAAAAGTAATGAAAGTTTATGGTCACTAGTTTATCATCACGTAACTTGCATATGCTTAAATCATCACATGCTGCAAAGTCAAGTTGTCTCAATCTGACTGTGTTGACTGCTCTGCTACATTTGGGGTAAAACATCTGTAAGTCTTATTAATGGTCGAATCATCACTTTAGCTAATCTCAGGCAAAGAAAAATACATTACAACTTATTAGAATGTATTAGGACCATGCTTTCCTTGTGATGGAAACTTTCCATACACAGTGCTGTGTAGACCAGGGCTAGGCTTAATTCCTGTCTGAAAAACCCTGCTCAAGGTGTCTGAAAGTAGAATTAGATTGAAAATGTCAAGATTGCAGCTCTCCTGCGCCCTCCAGTGTATTCAGTGACATAGACACTGGGATTTACAAAAAGTGTAAGCTGGACTGGCTGTTAAAATCAGACACCCTCCTTCCCACCCCTATCCACTGACCAGTAACTTCTTGCCTATGGGCTCCTCCCATTGTTGACCTTTACCCAGGAGCCTGATTTTGGCCTCTGCTAAATATTTACCTGCCTTTTCATGAGTTCAACTCAGCTTGTGTTAGGATAGACTGAAGCAAAATGTCTAACAACTTTAAGCTTTTAGTCAAGGGTGCCAAACAGGTGGTTTTAGTGTGTAAAAATGGTGAGAAGTTTCTGACCAAAGATGGGATGCAGAATCTGGCAGTTATTGAAAATGGAAGTGTGGTGATTGGGCAGTAAGTTATATTTTTCCTGTCCTGGCTTTTGCATTCACTTATTTCTACATGTAATTCACAACTGACACTGATAAAGGTAACTTTTTTGTTACCTTTGTGTAGTGATGGGCTGATCAAAGCTGTGGGCTCAGCACACTCCATTGAGTCGCAGTTCAGAGGAGCCATGTTTGATAAGGTTGTAGATGCTACCGGCATGTGTGTGCTCCCTGGCAAGTATTTTTTCTGTAGATTTTTACTGAGCAAATCTTCAGTCTGTCACAACACTAAGCCTCTGTTAACCTCACAACACCTTTTTTAGGTTTGGTTGATGCACACACTCATCCAGTTTGGGCTGGGGACAGAGTTCATGAGTTTGCAATGAAGGTACAGTTTAAAAAAAAAAAAAAAAAACTTTAATCAAATCAATGTGTTTTAATATCTTCCATATGTTTTGTCATGAGGCAAAAAAAATTTGTGGCCTAGTGGTTAGGACATTGCCCTTGAGACCTGAAGGTCGCAGGTTCAAGTCCTGGCTTGGACGCTATTGAGGAAACACTGTCCCACTACACTGCTCCCCAGCACTGTTGATAGCTGTACTGAGCTCCACGTGTGATGGGTTAAATGCAGAGGTCACATTTCATTGTGGTGCTTGAGTGTGTTCACAATGACAGTCACTTTCACAGGTAAGAGATTCCTGCAATATTGGTCTCCTTTAAGATTACAACAGTATTTAAAGGGCTTGCAGTCTCAACTGTTTTCCAAAAAAATATTCATTTATTCCTAGAAATTAGACCTGCAAAGAGATACCCGAATAAGTTTGGTAGGCATGTAAATAATACATATCAGCACTGGCCTGCAACCCCCAAATCTAGGGTTAGGGTTAGCTTTCAGAATAATTTTTTTTTGCTGTAGTGTCAAAGAGCCAAAACTAGGAATGCATAATGATCTCAAAATCACATCAGTATCAGCAGATATTTGCTTGAAAAAGTCAGATGTTTAGATCTGAATATTTTAAACGAATATTTGATTTATTTATTGCATGCTGGAAGAGCAAAATGTTTAGGTGATCCTGGAATATATTAATATTTTAAAAGCATATTTTAAACACATATTTCTCATTTTACCTCATTCGTACAAATACAGTGGAAGTTGTATATAATCCTAATTTCTGTATTTTTAAAAATGCCTTTTGCATTTGCATTGGTAGATACGTACAGGAAACATATTGGCATCAGCCTATAAAGCCCACATTGGTCCATCCCTAATAAAAATGTTTGATTGAAGGCCAATGCAAGGATAACATAGTAAATATAGCATGTTAGCATGTAAATATAGTAATATGCATTTATCAAATGATTCTTGGTAAATTTTCCTTCCTTATCTATCCTTTCTTATAAAACATTAAACTAATAAAAAAATAAATGAAATAGCCCCTGTGTCAAAAGGCTGTGTGTGTATATGCAGCTTGCTGGAGCCACATATATGGAGGTGCACGAGGCTGGTGGGGGCATTCACTTCACAGTGAGGCACACAAATGCAGCATCTTTCGAAACTCTGCTGGAGGGATTAAAGGGCCGTCTGGAGCGCATGCTGAGAGCCGGGACTACACTGGTGGAGTGTAAAAGTGGATATGGGCTGGAGCTTGACACGGAGCTAAAAATGCTAAGTGTTATAGATGCGGCACGGAGGAGCATGCCTATCGGCATATCTTCTACATATTGTGGAGCTCATGCTGTGCCCAGGTCAGTCTTGACCTTCATACCTGTTAACAGTTTCAACAGAGACACAGTCTACTTTATATAGTGCTATGTTTGATTTTCACTGTAACTTTTTAAAAAAATGAAGACCCCAGTTTTCTCTGAAGTACTACTTCAAACTTTTTTTAACCAAGAATAATTGCAAAATCTAATCATCTTTCTGATAAAAGAGTCCATATAAAAATGAAAATTTTACAAAAGTTTAAATACGTCAAGCACAATGTTTTTGTAATGTTAAGAACATTCTACATATCTTACTATTCAGCCTATAGTAGTTTAACCCCACCCATTCATGCTGAAGTTATAAGGAGTGTTTCAGCCCAGCCTGATATTTGCATAAATCACCACGGTAATGATTGCCAGTTACTGCATGAAACATAAAATCCACACAAACCAAGACAACCACAAGGGGAAATACTCAAAACTAGGACTAGACCAATTAATGTTATTTTATTGCAAACTGACAAAGAAAACCTACTTATTTATGCTAGAAATATTCCAAAAATGCCCTGAAACTTTTAGTGGCCAGTACAGGAGTAGAGAATACTATATCTTTCTGTTCAGGTTTCTCACACACGTGTCATGTAATCAGTATACTACAGCTGTAGATTATGTGTTTGGATCTGGATTCAAATTAAAATGTGGACTATCGATGGACTGATATTGTAAGGCACACACTGACCAAACAATTAAGCTTGTTCTGTCTTTCTTACACCTACTTACATGCTCTTCACCTGTGCTCATGTCCAGAGGTAAGACTATGAAGGAAGCAACTGAGGACATTCTGTCTGTGCAGCTGCCTGCTATACAAAAGCAGATTGCTGCAGGAACTCTTCAGGTGGACAACATCGATGTGTTCTGTGAGAAAGGGGTTTTCGACCTGGCCTCCACTCGACAAGTTCTGCAGGCTGGGAAAAACATGGGCTTCAACATCAACTTTCATGGTGATGAACTTCATCCTATGAACTCTGCACAGGTGCGCTTTAGAACAAGAATGATATTGATTTTAAGAAGCTAAACATGGGTTTAGCTTATGCAGACAAGTGACAACATCAGATACAATATAACTGACACGGATTCAAATAGTTCTAGTTTAACAGGACTAAAACAGTACTACACTTTGCATACAGTCATATGCAAAAGTTTTGCACACCCCTCATTAAATGACATGATTTTCAGCTGTCAAATACGGTTGACTGCCCTCAATTGTCCTTAAATGCAGCATTTCCCAGTCTTGGAGGCCCCCTGCCCTGCACATTGTAAGACACCCACTTCAGTTTAGTGAGGGGTTATTAATGAGCAGATTAGTTGTATCATGTGTGCTGGGAGCAAGGAAACTCCTAAAATGTGCACTGCAGTGAGCCTCCTGGACCATGTTTGGGAAACATTAATAAAAAAGTCTTAAACAGCACAGAGTTTTAAGCCACTTGCAAATAAATAGACTTCAAGTCTTGGCCCAGGCACTACTGAGGTACCCTTGAGCAAGGTACTGTCCCACTACATTGCTCCACGTCTTGAAAGTCGCTTGGAAGATAAAAGCATCAGCCAAATGAATAAATGTACATATTCAAAATACCAGCACATTCCTGAATGTGTTTTTCTGACACAGCATTTATGCAAATATTATGAGCACTTAATTAACAGGAATTCCCTCTATGCTTTTAGATCATTAATCTCATCAGCCAAACAATACATTGGTATGCCTTTTGTCTGTATAAAAAGGGAAAAGTGTGTGCACATCTTCACAAAGACACACCTAATGCTTTTCATAAACAATAAGAACTCATGACTGAAGCCTAAAGACATTGAATGGCAGTCATATATAGTTTAAAAGCAACTTCACTAATGCAATACCTCTTCATTTCTCCTGTAAGCTTGGTGCAGAGCTTGGTGCTCTTGCTATAAGCCACCTGGAAGAAGTTACAGATGAAGGTATTGCTGCCATGGCAGCCACCAAGACGTCAGCTGTTCTTCTGCCAACCACAGCCTATATTCTCAGGTAGAGAGATTCGAAAATATGCCATAAATACACCTATAAAGCGTTTCTCAATACATGAGCACAAATGACTAATTCTACTGTAAAAACAGGCTTCCGTGTCCTCGTGCCAGAGATATGCTTGACGCTGGAGTTATAGTATCACTGGGCAGCGACTTCAACCCTAATGCTTACTGCTGCTCAATGGTAATTAATAACACACACCTGTCTAGAACCGTGCTGAAACATTTTTAGTGTACAGCAGGGGTGCTCAACACACCTGGCTCAGTTCATTAGTTTAAGGGGAATTCCACAGTTTCTGCATCATCAAATCTTTAATCATTATTCTGCATTATCAAAGTTTGATGTGAAATGCTTCATGAATCAAACTTGAGTCTGAGTCAGAATTGTTCATAGAAGTGACGTGTGTGTGTGTGTGTGTGAATAACTTTTACAAAATTTATTTTGAGAAAGGTTTGGACATTGTGTAGAATGCAATAAAAAAGAATCTGTTGACCTTTTATTTGACTGACAAAAATATGAAATCAGAGATATGTCTGAAGTCTAAAGTGCACCAGAAAAATTAGTGTATTTCCCCCTAAATAAAAGGGAAGTTGCTGGACTGTAGCCCTCATAGAGTCGTGTAGCCCTTCTATTCAGTAACAATTACTATGTGCTGTGTGTCACTATTTGCTAGCCCATGGTGATGCACTTGGCCTGTGTGACACTGAAGATGTCAATGCCTGAGGCTTTTGCAGCCGCCACCATAAATGCAGCCTACTCTCTCAATCGTTCACACACACATGGATCACTAGAGCCTGGCAAACAAGGAGACCTGCTCATCATCAGTGCTCAAAGGTGAATACACACACATGCAAATCAAGCCCAAATGAATCACCTGATCCACAAGTTACTTTAGATTAAAATGAACAGGGTGTGGGCTTATAATAGGCCATTACGTATAATATAAAGATAGAGTTTAGGGTGCAGGAAGATGAAACTTACTTCCAGAGAGGTCATATGAGGATCAATATGTTGCCTCATCATTTCTTCTTCTTTGCAGATGGGAGCATCTTATCTACCAGTTTGGAGGCCACCAGGAGCTGATTAGATTTGTCATAATCAAAGGGAAGGTTGTTTATGAGAATGATCATGTTTTGAATCTCTGAATGCATATACACTGATTTATTAAGAGTTCTTCTCATTACAAAACAGTCCATATGTAGAAATCTGCAGTTATGTGACTTGTAGTCATACTTCATATTACAAAATAAACACAGCTTTTAAATAAGGCATAAATAATATAAATAATGATATGAAACAACTGTTTAGAAAAAAATGAAGACATGTAGAGTTCTCCAAACCCCCATTAGGTGGTGTTAAATGGTCCATGTGCTCTAAGCCACTGTTTGTTCTTTTTTTTGTCTTTTTTTGTGCATAAGAGAGACATGCCTCAGGTTGGCACTTCAGCCATCGGTTTATACTGTGGATATGAGCATCACTGTTAAATACATTAAAGCAGGTCAAATAATTAAAGTGAAAAACAATTAAAAAATGTAATTAATGATAAACATTTAACAGTCTTTTGTGGACCTGTGGACCTAGAAATGTTAATGATTGTATTTGAATTTAAGCAGACCTTGCATGTGAAAAGTCTGGATACTTAAATCTACACACTTACAAAAAAAAAATTGTAGCTTTTTACATGCAGTAATGTACTTAAATTTCCAAAACAAAAATGATAAACGTGAGCCTGAGGCCATATTCTATTTTGCTTTAGCCCTACAAAAGACTCAAGGGGACCTTCAACTATTAATTTATTATGTTTAAGTTTCTTCTGAAGATGGTCAGCTTCGTAGAGGAAAGGCACGGTGTAAAACCAGCTCTACTTTGTTTCCACCCAGTGCACACGCCTCTATCACACACACCAGTCTCTGATTTGTCAGCTGTGTCGCTGTGGCAATCAAGTCAGCTGTGGGTAGAGAAACAGATGCTGTAACTAAAGCATCATTTTTAATTGTACTCAATGACCAACAAACACCAGCACATTACTCACCTGGGGTTGGGGGTGGGGCATGTGGTGAGAAGCCACCATGCGATAGGACAGAATCCCAGGTGTTGTCATGTGTGAGGGGGAAAGGCCTCCAGTGCAAGTTCCCAGGAGTGGAAGGAAGGAAGAGGACATCAAGCGTCACTCCATCAGACAAAGCTACAGATACACAGACACATACAATCAAGAGTAAACAGTTAGCTATTTTAGCTAACAGTTGCCCCTGATCCTGATCCTTTAATACTTAGTAACAGACAATGCTAAGTTCAATCAATTATCTGCATTTGTATGGATAATGCAGCCACACAGTGAACACTACAAGTACACTGAGGTGAGTAAAACCAGTTCAACCTGTGTAATATTGTGCAGGTCCCCCTCATGCCCAAAACAGCTCTGACTGCAGTGCTGCTGCTCCCCATGCACATCAGTGAGCCTTGGGACCCCATCACAATGACATTCTTGGTTGACTAGTAGTCCTTCCTTTTGCTAGACACTAACCACTGCATAGCAGGGAAACCCACAACACCTGCCGTTTTGGAGAAGCTCTGACTCAGTTGTCTAATCATCATAATAATGCCCTTGTCAAAGATGCTCAAATCCTTACTCTTGCCATTTTTCTTGCTTCCAGCACATCAAGAACTGACTGTTCACTTGCTGCCTAATATATTAATATATTAATATATTATAGAAATTAATATTTTAATAAGATAATCAATGTTAATCATTTCTTCTGTCAGCGTTTTTAATGTTGTTTTTTATCAGTGTATGTTCATTACATTTACATTTATTCATTTGGCTGACGCTTTTATCCAAAGCGACTTCCAAGACGTGGAGCAGAGTAGTGGGACGGTACCTTGCTCAAGGGTACCTCAGTAGTGCCTGAGACGGGACTTGAACCTGTGACCTTCAGGTCCCCAGCGCAATGTCCTAACCACTAGGCCACCGCTGCTGACCCTGTTCAGGGCCGCAGAACCTTTCAGTGAGATTACTTAGCAACACTGCTGTTTGCTGATTTGTTCCACATTCATGCTGCGTCCATATCACCTCATCCTGCATTTACTAAATGTTAAACAGTGCTGCAAACTAGAAGCTGTTTAGCATTATAATAGCATGCTTTTACATCTGGATCTGTGGGAGAGAAGGGAGGTGGTTGGTGTTGGTCTTGCTGACAGAAAGGAGAATTTAAACCTGTCCCACTTTCTTAACATGCCTGAACTGACTCTGATCCTGATCTCTCGATGTGTGTTTGAGCCTGAATCCCAGTGCAAGCGTGTGCAGATGTATGTCATTCCCTTCCATACCTCTCATTGTTAAGGTGAAGTAGCCGGTGTAGCAGGGGGCAGGGCTAAAGGATTCCAGCTCTCTGTTTGGGAGGAGCTTATGAAAGCTGTTGCTCTGCATTCCCACAGCAGCCACCTGGACATGTCGTCGCTCATAACAGAAGCTCCGTGGTATCGTCTCCATGGCAACATGGGTTAAACCAAGATGGCAAGACATAGGGCTAGTAGGTGCAATGAAGAATTCTTCATCATCTTCGTCGTCATCGTCATCATTGTCCTCTCCCACCAGAAATTCCATAGCTCCATCAAACAGAGAGAACTCTGCAGAAGGAAACAAGACACAACAAATTTCTCCATAAAAACATTGTCATTGTGAACATATCCCATCACACAAAGTGCACCACAGCGAAATGTGACCTCTGCATTTTAACCATCCACACTAAAGAGTAGCAGGCAGCTATCAACAGTGCCTGGGTGTAGTGTGGCAGGACTGTACCTTGCTCAAGGGTACGTCATTGGTACCTGGGCTGGGACTTAAACTGGTAAACCTCTGATCACATGGGCAAGTCCATGATCACTATGCTACCACTGCCCATGCAGCTCATATACATCTATAAATAATAACCATCTTTACCTGCTGCACCTGTATTGTACAGGCACAATCATCCTCAAAAATAGACAGACAGACAGATTCTACCAAAATACCTGCTTCTATTGTAAGTGAGCATTGAGTTAAAATGCTCTTTTTACTCAAGTACAAGAATGTATCAAACAACAGAAATACAGTAATAAATGTGTTTTTAAAGTTTTCTTACCAATGTCTGCATCTTCCTCTGCTGAGGCCTGCTGAAGAGGTGGAGCCAACCTGATAAATAAAACATGCTGTTTGACAGTAAACCCAGCAGTGCAGTGGTTAGAATTCACCTAATTTGGACTTGTCCCAATAGGTGCCCTAAGCCAGCGGTCCTACTCAAGTCTGCATTGAGGGGACATCAACAATATGTGGAAAAAATGGTAAGGGACCTAGGGGGTATTAAGTTTAAAAGTGTACATTTGAGACAGACTCATGCAACCCACACGCTACACTTGTACTATGAAACTCCTATAATGTGCTACTTTGGCTCAATTCTGATTACAACCAAAGAGCAGCTGAATGACAGCTCAAGAAATATAAACAAATAAAGATACAAACACCTTTGAGCTCACATCAGAATATCATTCTTGCCACACTGATCAAACAGCTGTAAAAAAATATGTGAACTCTTATGCATCCGGGCATGTATCCCAAGATGAGGCACTCCTTTGGAATGTCAAGAACTGTGGTACCTTATAGGTACATGCAAATAAAGACCACAGGAATCCAAGTGGGACAAGACTTCTCTCTTCTGATTACACCTTACCTCTTCCTGGCACTGCTGGGGGTACCAGTAGTGAAGAGCAGTTTCCTCTTGGCTGGAGTTTTAAAATGCTCAGAACTGCAATGCAAACAGAACCGTAATTACACACAATTCAGAATAAATACGAATTCACAGATATGTAAATATTATATACACACACCCCTCTCTTTGCCTTGGCACTCTAGGACTGAGCTGAGCAGATGGTGGGTCTGAATATCGGGTCCTCCCAAAGTCCTGGGAGGCAGCATAGAAGATCACAGAATAAATAGATACATTTCTTCCATTTGTATGTGTGTGTGTGTTAATTTGTATGTGTGTGTTTGTGTTTGGACCTCTCTGCTATGGTAGCAGGCTGCAGTGATGGTGCACTGAATAGCAAAGCGTCGTCTCTCTCTGTAATGCAGTTTATCACACTGCAGCTTCATTTCTCCCCCACTGATCAAACCAGCTTCACCTGAACACACACATATTTGTAAATGTTGTTCTTTCACACAACACAACAGAAATAGAAATCTACTGAGGTTCAAAATAGTAAGTTATGCACTACAAAGTCCTCTGTTTTTGTCAGCAAACACTGATTTACAAGATATCTCAAGGTCCAGGTTGTGCATTTGATCTTGTTTCTCAGCAAGTATGTTTGTTGTCTCTACCCCCATGTGATCAAGTATCATGATTGCTGCACCAGTGTTTCAAACAAAGAAGCAAGCAAAGCATGGTAAAACCTGTTTTATCACATAAAGCAGACTCCTGTCACAGGCTGTAGAATCAGACAGGCATGCTGAACTTTTTAACACTTTGAAGTGGTGCATGCAGCCTATGTTGCATTGTAGGCTATTGTGGTATCCATTAAATCTTCGTTTTTAATTACCTTCTCTGTTTTCCATGAAGCTTTGAAGGGAAACAGGAAGAGGTGGGTAGCTGAAGTATCCTCCAATCACAGCCCTGTCCAGCATGCTGGCCTCGTCCACCTGTTTAAGCCACTGTAGAAACTGACGGACTGGGCGAATGCCTCTGTATGGCATGACAGGGTGAGATCCAGTACCTGAGCCAGTCGTCAGTCATGTGACTTACATGGGTGAATTCATTTATTTTCTCATTCAGAGTAAAAGCTTGTGAAACAAACTAAAAAATCTCAAACACTTTGACTCTTGTAGCGAAAGACTAAACTGAATTAAACTTCGTAGTGTGGGGGGGCTTTGATGACTTAAGAATGACTAAAGTAAAAAAGGTCATTATTTGCATTTTCAGCATAAGTTAGGATTTAAAAAACCCAGTAGTACCTATACAGCAATAACTCTTTGCTTAACATAAGCTATAACTTTGTTGGAATATGTCCATATATCTACACTATGATGCTGACATTTCATTAAACATGAGACACAATATCAGTTGCTTAAAAAAAATTATATTTTTTGTAAACTGAACATGCCTATTTCAAATACCCAATTATGTAAACAAACAGAACAGTAAACAGATAACAACATCCATAATACAGATAGCAACATCCCTAATATGTGTGCATGAGTGTGAGAGACTGATACCTGTGCAGTACACTTGGGTAAGTGGTGTGTTGGTCAGATACTCCAAGGCTGTAGCTCTGCCAACAGTAGTTCGTATTAGCTTCAGCCTAGTGCAAACGAGCAGCGCCACTGAGAATGAGAGGAAAGGATTTAAAGTTTCATGTATAATCATTGTAAAAAAGAAAATGCAGCATGGCACAGAAAGAGAAATTTTAAACAAATTACTTGGTTGGATTCGGCTCTGTACATCTGGCTGTGATGTTGAAAAAAGCTTAATGGTGATTGGCTGATCTGACGTCCCATCCTCTAACCGAAGCCATCGGTACTCTTCAAATTCTGTCCTCTGCCCATCTTTCCAACAAAATGAAAAACATAACCAGAAATTGAAGAAAACAATACAGAAAATGTACTTTCAGAAGTTATTCTTCCATATTCATGCTCAGTTAAGGGGTATGTAGGCCTCACCCTTACTCCTGATACGTTCTAGTCGGCCAACAAAGGTAACCACACCAATCACATCACAGTTGGTGCTATAAGGACAACTTAGCAGCTCCTGTCTGCAACATATGGGGTAGACAAAATAAACACATGAAGAAAGTTTACAATCACATTTAAAAAGGCAAATTAAAAGACAATCATTTAAAAAAGTTTTCAAAGCCATGGGAGTTTGTCAGAGGAAACCCAAAAAGGTCAAACATTCACCAACAGGTATTTTGACTATAAAACTGCATAATGATTTATTGTGTGAAAGGAGATTGGAACACATGCTAAACAGAATATGCAAATCTGAGTCGTTCATAAACTGCTTATATTGACTGTTAACTCACAAACAAAACTAATGTGGTATAAAAAAAGTTGAGTAATTTTAATATATTGTCTGTAAGGAGTGTAATGATACACTTGGCCCACACTACTGTTCACAGTTCAGCATTCTCAAAACAATCTGAGCAAAATTTGAACAAAGAAATATAATAACTGTATCTATGTTGTTCCTAGTGAGACTATAGCTGTATGACTGGAAGGAACATGAACATGCTTAAATGGGCTGTTGTTGAAACAGAATGTCTATTCCTTATGATGCATTGTCACATATCTATGGTCATATTTTTTGGTTGGGTGCACTGTGACTTTTTTTGTTGTTGAATATTTTTGTTGTTTTTGCTCTATACTCGAGCACATTTCAGTTTCAAATGATGCTGAGACATTTGGAGTTTTTAATCAGTGATACAAGTGTGTGTGTGTGTGTGTGTGTGTGTGTGTGTGTGTGTGTGTGTGTGTGTGTGTGTGTGTGTGTGTGTACCCGCAGATGAAGTTATGCGACAGGTCTGGTAAATTCCACTCAGGAGAAACATGCTGCTTTGGAATGATGAAGACTTTAGCGGCCGGGTTTCTCGAGTTCAGACTGATCTCTGTGTGGAAGAGTGACAAAGAAAAAGTCTGTATGTCAATTAGACAGTGATTCAGCATAACATTTTAACACACAAGTATGTTCGAGGAATACAGATAGATAGAGAGTAATTAGTTCAACCTCACACTAAAAATACAAATCTGATAGAAGTAAAATAAGTCTATGAAAACAAAACCTTTAAAAAAAACTTGTCACTATTAATGGAATGTCCCCAAGTCTTGCACTTTTCTTAAGACCACCTGAATGTTCAGGAAGCAGTTATCCATGACTTTTTGTTTAAATTGGGGTATAAATATGAGGTGACACCAAGATCAATTGTTCTTTTAGATATTCATCAACAAGGGGAGGAATAGTGAAATCAATTATTTGGGACAAATGTTTTGGAAGGCATGCCAAAGTCTTTTTTTTTTTCCCTCTAACCACAAATGTGGGTGCCTGGAGTTGCTTCTGGATTTTAAATTGGAACCAGATTTTATGGTCAAAAGAGACAAAAATAGAACTTTTTGGCAGCAAACACTCAAGATCTAGACTGGACATAAGAAGGCTGATCATGCAGAAAGGAACCTTATGCAGATTAGTGTATCACATTCCAACCTTGTGGAGGATCTGTGACGTTTTGGAGTTGTTTTCCTCCAAAGTCATGAAAACCCTGTTGGGACATGACATCATGAACATGAAGCATTATAGGAAACCACTCAACACAATTATGCTATTTTATGGAAAAAAAATGCAAACCACCCCTTTCGGTATCTAGTGTGATCTTTTGCAGCAATAACTGCAAATTAAACATAACTGCTACTGTTGATCAGTCATGCTCATCACCACTTAAGGTTCCTCTTGCATTTTTAGTGTGAGAATAAACAAATTAACCACAAAAACATTCTTAATGACCAATTTCAATGTAACTTTATCAAGGGTCTTAATAATTATGGAGTTGGCATACAAATCACATATCATTAAAACAACTTTCTCACATTAGGTACTGTATAGAAATTTGGTTAGCTCTAATGTAGGTAATGTTTTTATGGAAAATGTAAGTGACTTATTGAACACACAATCACAAACAAAGTGCATCACAAAGAAATGTGACATGTGTAATTTAGCCCATCACACATGCACACGTGATGCAACAGGCAGCTATCAGTGTAGCGTGACGATCCCTTGCTCAAGGGTACCTCAGTGGTACTAGGACTGTGATTTGAATTTGCGACCTTCTGTTGACAAGCGCAAGGTCCTAACCACTAGGCCACCACTGCCCACTAGGCCTCCTGGGGTTGAATTGTGGCACTCTGCTTTTTGCCACACTCTGTTCAGAAGTCTATTTGTGGATAGCAATGATGACGAAAGTGGGGATGATATGTGGGATGTCTCTCTGTACCGATGTTGGACTCTGTGTCCTGTCCACTGCGACTGCTGTAGCTTTCCTTGACTCGGTAGCGACTCAGCCTTAAAACATGACCAGGCTGGAGGCAGCGGTACCAGTCTAAACACACAGTGTTCCACAGCACCACACATGCACGCAAGGAGCCATCTGCAACCTGTAGCTCTGCCTGTGACAAAGAGGGAGGTAAGAATAGCTGCATGGACAAAATAGTACCATTACAAGATCATTGCCACATATGTGATTAAACATACATATTTGTGATACAACTAGCAATATATTATAATTTATAAAATACATTATAACCTAGGAAACATATGTCACTGTGTAACTGTGTCATTTGCATAGGGCAGCTTTCTGTGATACTAATACTGCAATCAAACAATATAACAATTATCAATAAACAAACACCTTACAAATATGACCCCTTACCTTATACGGGCATTCACAGCTCTGTTCTGCTTTCCCATAATACTGGAGTCTGGACTTGTGCAGAATCCGCACACACAAAGCTCCTCTGGGCCGCCGTGAGCCACTCAGGAAACGCCGACGAAGCTCTGCGAGAGACACAACTGGCTGTCCATCTGTTAGAAGAGAAAATATTTTTTAATGTCAATAACCACAGTAAGCACCCAACACAAAAGCCAGAGTCTCATTAAGTATTACTATACACCAACATCTGAAAACAATCCTAATTCTGAACCACAAAAGAACGATCACAATGCTACAGGCCCAGTTTGACAGCCTCTCTTTCATTTAGGCTGTTAATGTCATTTTAGTGCAGGTTAGTCAGCTACCTGCTATGTTAGGCTCTGACCCCATATGACATTGTTTCAAATTGAGAACATTCAGTTTTATTATGTCCTAGTGGTGCCCTGTTTAACACTCAAGAGGCACTTTAAATCACTTCACCAAGTGACTAAGAACATATACAGTTAATTGAACTTATTTTTAAAAATTTATTTCATTTCAGTTGATTCTTTCAGAATATTTCACTTCACAATGCTGTCCGCTGTCTAGATGACAGTAAGGGCAGGAATTAACCCTGCTCATAGACTATATTTTTCTTTCAACAGAAAATTTCCATTCAAAATCATGTGCAGTCCAAGACTAGAATTACTCCATGTCCGTAATGTACCCTCAAATTTAAAATATTCCCTGACCCAACACGTGGTGCAGCTTATGAAGGCCTTAAATACTACCTGATGAGCTGAATCATGGTGTGAAGGGGCAGAGTTTACCTGAGACTGTGAAGAGCAGTGGTTTCCCAGTTCTGGTTTAAAAACAGAAAAACTGCTCTAAAACTCAAACACTACACTTTAGTTTAACAAAAAGATATTCTGGTTGAAAAAATTTAATTCATAGCATTCAGAACTAATAAATCGACCAGACTGTAGTATTGTGCCTATGCATCATTACGTGCTTCCATTACAAAGAGCATTTCTCCCCTCTATTGCACCTGGTACTTATTTTTTAAATAAAATTTATTGTGAAGCAAAATGTAAAAATGTAAACACAGTTATTGAAACGTTGAAGTGTTGAAATGTAGAAATATAATAAATGATAGCCTATGTGTCTTAATGCCAGGCACTAGACAAAATATACAGGAGTACTGTTATGATAACATACATCAATCCACCACAACATTAAAATCACTGACAGATGAAGTGAATAACATTGATTATTTCATTACAGTGGCACCTGACCCACCTTGACAAGGGTCTTATTGCGATGGCTAGATGATCGAGTCAGAGCATCTCCAAACAGCTGTCTTGTTGTGTGTTTCAGTATGCATTAGTTTATACCTACCAAAGTGATCCAAGGAAGGACAACTGGGTCGTGGGCACCCATGGCTCACTGATGCACACAGGGTAGTAAGAGTTAGTCTGTCTGGTCTAAGCTTGAAGCTAGTAGCGAAGAGCTACTGGGGTTTAAAAAGTGAATGCTGACTCTGATAGAAAGGCACTGTATGTGTACAGGTACTGCTTTTCAGATACTGCACCATTTTAATACTATGAGGGATTATATTATATTGCAGATATCCATACGAAATTAAATACATGACAATGTACAAGTTTTTATTATTATTATTATTATTATTATTATTATATTTTGTTTATTTCATGTGTTGTATCCTAGCCCTGACTGTTAACTGCAGTGTCATTTGCTGGGAGTTTCAAAGTGTTTTGAAATCAATTTTCATCATACAGTAGTTTGTGAGTAGTGCGTGATAACTTAAAAAAAAAATGCATCGATCATATTTATCCTACATACTCGAACGAATCGCACCTTCCATCACCACCTCATCGTCAGACTCGTCTTCGCCGTGTTCAGAGGGAGGAGTGTCCCTCCACATGTCGCCGGTGAAGTCGTGGTTATTCCACAGAGGGAGGTATGTGCTCCTCCGGGCTCTAAGTGGCAAGAGGCTGGCCTCAGAGCCTTCAGGGCCAAGCCAGGGTAGTGAGTTAACGGACACGGAGGAGAGGGCAGTGAGGGCCGCGTCTGCGCCGCACGAACTGTCCACGTCCAGACTGCAGATGTGAAAGGTATTGCCCTCTGCTTGGCTGTCGTCGCCTCCAGCGGAAAAAACGACGTTTCTCAGAGCGCTGCCACATCGCAGCTGGTTTCTGTGAACCAGTTTATTGAGACTGGGATCCAGAGACACCTTCACTCTGCAGTGGCCGTCAGTCACCGTGGCGTCGAACAGACTCTCGGACACAGAAATACTGTCCGGAAAATGCACGCCGAAATCTGGGTCTCTGTTATAACGCTCAATAGAAATTATATAGAGCGGTTCAGATTGTGATTTAGTCTTAAGCGAAGGAGAAGGAGCCGCTATCAGTTTGTTCAGACTTCTTTGCAGCGCACAATCCCCAGAACGGCTGGATGGCGCGGCCATTTTGAACTGGTACGATAATAACAAAGAAAAGCATTATGGGAGTTGAAGTTTTTTTTTATCAAAAACATAAAACCTAATTAAAAAAATGATATTGAGTTTTTAAAACGTATTTTCATATTACCAATTAATCTCACTTGTCTATTTAAAGTATCGAACATATCCAGATAACTGATAGCCAAACTGAATATTACTGTTATTGATATTGTTAGTTCAGTGGTATTTATTGCTATATGTATAATTAAACTCAAACAGAATAATACTTTACTTATGTATAGTGCTGTATAATATTTCTCTAATTATATTTTTACAGCTGTGTAGCGTTCCGCTACAATATTATATCTACCGTGTATTGTGTTCTTTAAATGGCTGAATGTGCTGTAAAAGTCATATAGAAATACGGTAGAAATGCAAACAGTTTTTTTTTTTCTGTTTTAAAACGGGCGTGATCGAGAGGTTTCGTTCCCATAGTAATGGAAAAACTGAGCGAACAGTGAATGAGTGATGAGAAGGAGGGAAGCAGGAAGGATGTGTGGCTCATTTAATGACAGGCCTGCGTGCTGCACTGATGTGTTCCACCGCTACTGTCAGGAGGGAGTGTGTTGGGTGTCAGCGATCAGCAGGACAGTTAAAGAAGAATCTTCCGGCGTCTTTCTGGTGACATTTGGATCTGGATCTTTACATTTATCAATGGATTTGTTAATTAGTTTTGTCACAGTTTAATATTTTGGGAAGTCGGCCGGTCGCTCTGAAGTTTGCAGTTCAAAAATGTGGACAATATACCGGAATGGGATTACACCTAAAAAAAAGAAAAAAAAAGTGGGTCTATGTTTTTTTTTTACTTATAGTCTAATTTGTTTAAATGTGTTGTATTTAAACGCAATACAGTCAAAATCTCTCTGGTTGTTGCTATTTTTTTGTTTGTAATAACTTATGTGCTTATGATGAGCCATTTTCACAATTCCGGTTTGTTTCTTTAGAGTAACTCAACAAAGGTTCAGATTATATGATCAAACTTTACAGCAGCACTGCACACATTAGGCTCCACATTAGTAGCCTTACTCAAATTCAGTAGAACCGATTCATTGGGACAACACTCACTCTCTAGGGAAAGTGCTGTTCCTGCTAGAAAATTGTGTCTGAAAGGCGTTGCATTTCTCTTGTGTTTGAGTATTTCACCCATGAAGCCTAGAAGTTTATAAGCAGGAAAATGAGGTGAACAACTCTGATGAATGGTAGAATGGTAAATGGGACCATTTCTCTCACCTCCTTTTAGAAACACCAAGCTGTAAGCTTTCCACCTATTTCCAGTGCCCCCTTGAAGTCAGTGGCACAGGTGAGTCCTCTGTAGTAATAATGTGATTGCTTCTGCCAGTCCATCCGCCATTGGTTCCGAATACTACAGTGTCTTCTTAAAGGCAGCCTCGCTTCTCTGCCTGCACTGTAACTTAATCAGTTAATTTAGCACCACTAATTAGGTTTCTTGTACTAGGAATCACTAACTTGAGCTGGTTTGTGTGTGACACTTTGTTGATCCCTCATTGAAAATGCATGTCTTCTTCAGGATCATACAACCCAGCTAACAGCATCTCAGAGAGTTCAAGAGCTTTTCTTCTCCCAGTCTTTGAGTGATTATGGTCCACTGGATAAGACAATCAAGAGCAAGGTACCTCAGTCTGGAGTAGTAGCTGTTAATAATTCAGAGTAAATGTTAGATGTTGTGGTACATTTAGGTCAAGTTTCTTTCCTGTGTATAAGCAGAAAATCTCAGGTCATCGGGTTGTTCCTTGTGCCAAACTGAGTGTGGAGACAGACTTGGAGATCACCGCTCACCTCAAAGTAAGTACAGGTTTTAAAAGCCACATATGTGTTGATGACTATCTTAGACACCAAGGAAATCAAAAGCATTGTCTTTCCTTAGAACCAGCTGCAACAACATAATTTCAAGCGCTCCAGCCATGCTTCATCTCCTGGAGAGAGGGAAGATGAAGTATTAAACTTCTTGAAAAGTAAAACATTTCAGTTGAAGGTGAGGTCATACTTAACTACTGGAAGCATGGTCAGAACTTCCCATATCCCGCTAAACAATAATGTTGTGGAAATTTCAGGACCAAACTCTAAAGGCTTTATTAAATGTCAGTGGGTCTGTGGCCCCACTGAAAGATGCTCCACAGCTTCTGCAGAGCATAGCAATACTAGAAGAGAATGAGACTAAGAAAGACAAAGAAGTAGAAGACAAGAAGGAAGACGTGAAGCGGAAGAAAGGAGATGTTCCTGCTTTATCATCTTGTACTGATGAGGCTCCTGACATAGGCTCTTCTGAGGGAACATGTGCAGGCTCTGAGGTTGAAAAGAATGCACACTCACTTTCCAAGGAATGTGTTGAAAAAGGTCAGGATGTGCAAGACTGTATTAGCTCAAACGTGCTGGAAGAGGATACAGACAGACTTTGGGTTGTAAAACAGAGAAGATTTATGATCTATTTGTGTGGAGGATATAGAGGTAAGATTGAAGAACCAAACTAAAGATGAAGAATTTCTGGGGGCTGCACGATATGAACAAAATACTAGCATTGCAATTTTGTTCATACATATTATAAATACAGCATGCTTTGCTACGTTAAGGCTTTAGTAAGTCAATGGTGTGTCATGGATAAATTTAAATGGTTAAATCTTTAGCAGATCACTCACAAAACCGTGTGGGTTGTGATAACTCAAGATTAGAGAGCTATTTGCGTAATGCAGCCTTGTGAATTATGATTTTGATTAACAGTTGATATATCATGCAGACCCACTTAGACTTCATACATTTATAATTAAACAGACATGAAATGACATTTAAAAATAAATAATAATTAATAATAAAGAGTTTCATAGGCTATTCTAGAGTTTAATGATGATGAACACACTGTGGAGTACATCTATTTGAGCATGTGCATATGTGTTTAGATACAGTTGCAGAGCGTTCTGCTCTGATGGAGAAGGTGTATCCCCAGCTGTACCTGTACTGTAAGCAGAGAGACTATGATTTTAGAATGGTTGACCTGCGCAGAGGCATGGCAGACCCTGTTTCTGACCATCATGATTCAGCAGATTTGCACATAGAGATGCTTAAGAAGTGTCAAGAAACAGAGGGACCAAACTTTTTTGTGAGTCTGGATTGGTTTCTTACTATAGTCATCTTCAACAAACTTCTCTAATTTTACATAAGGAAGAAATTAGTATACCTGCAGTAATTATGAAAACATTCATGGCAACTTCCCTTTCTCTCATGTATTTACCATTATTCCCCTGTTGTTGTTTTTTTGCAGTTGTTTACAGGTCAGAAATATGAAACTCAATCATTGCCCACCACCATCTCTCAAGGAGACTTTGAGGCCTTTTTAAGAATTGTTGCAAGAGACAGGAAAAAGTTGTCCAAATCACAGTCAGACATGGAGGAAACGGCTGTTGAGTCGCAATCCAGTCTTGCTGTTAGCAATGATGGAAGTTTCACATTGGAGCATGGGCCTGAGGAGGAGGAGCACACAAGAAGCTCTGCTTTAATAAGCGAAAACTCAAATTCCCATAGTTCCTTTTCAGATGGAGAGGAGACAAGGTTGGCGAGGTGTTGGGCGGACTTTGATCGGGATTTGACACTCTTACAGATGTGGTACCGGCTGGATGATAACACAGTCCCACCTGTGTACCGCCTGCTGCCTGTAAGGTAGAGATAAAGGTGTTTACGTAAAAGGTTTAACTCAGCGATACTAATTTTTCATTTTAGAGTGATTTAGTCCTGCACAGTTTGGTAATTTTCCAGATTATCTCATCTCATTCAACTCATCAGTTAATTAACAGGTTTGGTAGGTAAATAATCTGTGCTGGACCTCAGGGTTGAAGCTAATGACCTCTGGTTTGTCTGGTTTTATACACTGTCTGCTTTTTCAAAAAGAAAGCTCAAATTTCACTAAGAAATTAAAGATATACACTGATCAGCCACAGCATTACACAAGTAAACAAAACTGATTATCTTGACACAATACCCCCCTCTAGGGTGGGACATATTAGACATCAGGTGAACAGTGAGCTCTTGAAGTTGATGTGTTAGAAGCAGAAAAATGAGCAAGTGTAAGGATCTGAGTCACTTTGACAAGGGCCGAATTGTGATGGGTTGACAGCTGGGTCAGAGCATCTTCAAAATGGCAGGTCTTGTAGAGTGTTCCTGTTATGCAGTGGTTAACACCTACCAAAAGTCGTCCAAGAAAGGACAGCCAGTAAACCAGTGGCAAGGTCATGGGCACCCAAGGCTCAGTGATGCATTTGGGAAGGCTAGCCTTTCTGGTTTGATCCCACAGAAGAGCTGCTGTAGCACAAATTGCTGGAAAAGTTCCTGCTGGCTATGATAGAAAGGTGTCACAGTTTGCTGCATTTTGGTCTAAGTAGTTGCTTAGTAGTGACCATCAGAACTGGACCATGGAGTAATGGAAGAGGGAGTTCTGGTCTGATGAGTCATGTTTTCTTTTACATCATGCGGATGGGCGAGTGTGCGTGCATCGCTTGCCTGAGGCACCAGTTAGAAATTCTGCGCTTTGAGTAGTCAAGGTTGAGGTAGTGTGATCCTCTGGGCAATGTTCTGTTGGAAAACCTTTGGTCTTGGCATTCATGTGGATGTAACTCTGACATGTACCTAACATTGTTGCAGAGTACACCCTTTCACGGCAGCAGTATTCTCGAATGGCAGTGGACAATTTCATCAGGATAGTGTTCCCTGCCACACCGCAAAATGGACCAGTAAGGGTTTGAAAAACATGATAAATAGTTCAAAGTGTTGACTTGGGCTCTTAATTCCTCATATCTCAATCTGATCAAGGTTTTGAGAGATGTGTTGGACAAACTTGTCAGATCTGTGAAGGACAGCTTGTACCTTACAGGACCTAAAGGATCTGCTGGTAATGTCTTGATGCCAGATACAACAGCACACCTTCAGAGGTCTTGTGGAGTTCATGCCTTAATGGGTCAGAGCTGTTTCAATGGGACAAAGGAAACCTACACCATATTTAGCAGGATGTTTTAATGTTACAGCTGATTGGTGTATTTCCTTTAATATAATTCCTTACATTTTTGTATGTTACTTATTTACTAATGATTTGTGTCTTATGATATTCAGTACAAGCAACATAACGGAATAACTTGTTCAGCTCGTTACAGATATTGTGGAGATAACAGTGTTGAATGCTGTAACTAGGCAGAAGCAGGGCTCTCTGTTTGGTTCCCATGGTAGGGAGTGCAACACTGGCTTGTGTTTCCAGCCATTAGAATAGCCACTAACAACAGAGAGAACAAAGTGAACAGAGTGACCCCTCTACTTTTTGATATAGTAAAAAAAAGAGAAAAAAAGAAGTTAAGAAGGTTATGCTGTTTATTCTCATTTTTATCAATGGTGTTTAATTTTTAACACAATTTATAGCACTAGATATACACTTGTATGTCTGTATTTTGCACTATAATTTAAAGGTATGAATTCACTCACCTTAACTGAGAACAGCTGAAATACACTTTTTAAATAAAAAAAAACAAATCTAACTTTTGGTAATCATTATGCTAATGTAATATAGATATGATATGTAGTTTGCTTTTTGTGGTTGTTCCTAGACCTGGTCCTGGAGCTTTTCATACTGTAACACCAATGATCAGATTAGATGTATTTATACTAATTAACAAACCCTTGAAGTGGCAGTGCAGGAAAACAGCAAATTGTGAACGAGAGGTAGTGCTCTGGGACCAGGCCTGGAAGCCAATGTTCTACACACAATAATAGTAGACTTAATATTTTACTGGGAATTATCTGATCATTGTAAGCTTTTGTTTTCTTCCTCGATGTTTCTATTAACATTAGCTCTCACAATCCTGACTGTCTGAGTCGTGACGGTCAGCGCAGGAAAGCAGCTAGGAAAGCATGGCGCTCTTCATGTCTGCATCTGTGGGGGGTGTTACAGCGCAGTGGACCAGAGGCCATTGGAGAGGCAGCCGCATCTCGCTTACTTAGGACAGGTGTGTGTGTGTGTGTGTCCTGGTTATTGCATGTCATTTGAAGTCACTGGTTTATTACACGGCATTCATTATACACACGTAAAGGTGTGTATGGTGTCTGAATGGTTTAAGATGGTTATGACTATGACTTATATCCATTTTTTTTTTATAGATATCAATGTGTCACACAGTACAAAAAACACATAATCAACTCCATAGATGTACAAAGTACACAACTTTAGTACTTGAGATAAAGTATAATTACTTCTGGTCAAATAAGTGAAAAGTTTGTGTTAAATACAGGAGCACTGAAGTATTATAAAGCACTTTTTTGATGTCAACACCTTACTGTATTATTGCTATAAGGCATTTTCAGAACATAATGATTATTATTGATACCTTAACATTTACAGTTCTTTGATTGGGTTTGATACTGGGGTCTGCAGTCAGTCAGCATGAAATATGATATTTCACACAATCTGCCACATTTCCATGAACTCACACATTCAAACAAATTATAATTTGAACATTTCATTATTAAAGGTCTAATACAACAGTCTAGTCCTAAACAAACTTTTCAGTACAAAACACTGCACACAATAAAATAAAAGTAAAATTAATTGTTAGATGAACACACATCAATTTTGTTTTGGTCAATGCATCAGTACGGATCGATGCATTATTACACCTCTAGTAAGAAGGAAATTGTACATTTGACTTGTGAATTTGTGTGTGTGTGTGTGTGTGTGTGTGTGTGTGGGTGTGTGAATCAGTCTTGGACTTGGAGGTGGAACAGGGTCTAGGAGCAAAACTCCCCCCAGAGGAGTACAGTCATTGCTATAAGCGCATCATTACAGATTTGCTGTATAACCTGAAGAGTGAATACGCCCCACAGTTCATTGACCTGCACAAGGGTAGACCAGAAATCAACCAAACTCTGTACAGAGCCCAGCAAAACTTTATCCACAACATCCACAGAAAGGTGAGGAAACCGAGAATAAAGAAGGAAATGTGAGGTTCACTGAGTTCTATATAGTAGCTAATAAATAATAATTACAGAATAATATTTGATGTTTAGTAGTTAATGAATGATGTTTGTAGTTAGTAAGGGATGTATAGTACTGAGTGAGGTATAGTAGTAGTGAGTAATGTGTAGTTTTTAGTGAGGGATGTATAGTAGTGATTAATGTATAGTCATGAGTGATATATAGTAGTGAGTAATGTATAGTAGTTCAGTGAGTGGTTAGTAGTAAGTGATATATAATAGTGAGCGATGTATAGTGAGTGAGGTATAGTAGTAGTGAGTAATGTGTAGTTTTTAGTGAGGGATGTATAGTAGTGAGTGAGGTATAGTAGCAGTGAGTAATGTATAGTTTTTAGTGAGGGATGTATAGTAGTGATTAATGTATAGTCATGAGTGATATATAGTAGTGAGTAATGTATAGTAGTTCAGTGAGTGGTTAGTAGTAAGTGATATATAGTAGTGAGCGATGTATAGTGAGTGAGGTATAGTAGTAGTGAGTAATATATAGTTTGTAGTAAGTGATGTATAATAGTAAGTGAGTGATGTATAGTTTTTAGTGAGCATTGTATAGTAATAAGGGATGTATAGTAATGTGATGTATAGAAATGAGTAATGTATAGTGTTTAGTGAGGGATGTACAGTTTTTAGTGTGGGATGTATAGTAGTGAGCGATTTATAGTAGTTAGTGAGTGATGTAGAATAGTGAATGATGTACAGTAGTGAGTGATGTATAGTTTTTAGTGAGGAATGTATAGTAGTGATGTATAGTAGTGAGTGATGTATAGTAGTGAGAAATGTATAGTAGTGAGTGATATATTGTAGTGATTGATGTATAGTTTTTAGTGAGGGATGTATAGTAGTAGTGAGTAATGTATCATGAGTGATATATCATTAGGAAGTTTTACAATTAATAAATGAATAATATGCCTGCATCTTAAATAAACAATGTTAAATATAGGGGCCATACAAACGTAACTATGTGTCTTTCCCTCTTGAAGCTGAGACACACTAATATCTATGAGAGGAATGTTAGTTATGGAAGGAAAGGCCTCAGTCCCAAACACAACAGATCCCATCAGTTTTACACAGAACGCCTCTGCTCCCATTTCCAGCGCACAGTCATGGCAGCCCTTCACAGGTAGTCTATATCACCACACACATTACCTATTCCAAATCAGAATGCAGTTCTAACAGTCACGTTTGTTGCAGGGTTATGCAGGTAATACCAGCTAAAGGCTCATTTGACATAAGGAGAAGACAAGCTTCACAGACTCACATTGACAAAGAAATTCAGCTTCACATAAGACATGGAAAAATCCTGTGAGTTCCAGTTCCTGTGAGTTAGTCTGCATTATTGCATAGGAATAATTATAATAAGATGATAAAATATTCATTTGAAAATTAACATAAAACATTGCAAACACTATAAATTAACTTAAATTAATTAGAAATAAACTGGAAGAGAAAAGTACAGTATGTGCACTTTAATGTGTTTGAACTGGACGCCTTGATTTTCCTTTGCAGAGCACAAGGCTTCGAGTTTAGACAGGAGTTCTTGCTGGAAGTGAGGAACACTCTGGCAAAGTCAGCTTCCTCCCAGAATGTCTTGCTGCTGCTGGGAGAGCCAGGCTCTGGGAAGAGCACCATCATGGCCAAGGCAGTGCAGCTTATACCCACATGGATACCAGGGTAGGCAAAAAGAAGGCGTTGCTGAACTGGAATGTTAATGCAAGAATGACCTTCACATGTCTCATCTGAGTCATATGAAATTGTGTGATCTTTAATTCTGTTTAATCTCAGAGATGTGAAGGTGGTGTTTTGTTTTGTGGGACTGACATCAGACAGCAAAAATGTGCGTCTTCTGCTGCGGATGCTTTGTACTCAGATTGCTGACATCTACTGCAAAAGCACAGAAATATCTGAGGTAGCTAGTCACTGCAGTTTTCACATATAGATTATTATAGAAGACCATTATAAATGTCCTTGAATTTTTAACAGCAAGGCTGCTCTGTGTTACTACGGGCTATAGGTTTGAAAAGAAACATCTTTGCAAGAATAAACAGGATCCCACCCCCCACCCCCCAAATCTAACAGACAGTAAAATGTTTATTACCTAGGTCAGGGGTGCCCAAATTCGGTCCTGGAGTGCAATGTCCAGCACTGTTTGATGATTTCCCTGCTCAAACACACATGGTTTGACTCACCTGTTAATTGCCAGGTTTAGTGGGTGTGTTAAAGGAGAGGAACTGCTCAGCTAGGCTGGACACCTAGGGATTGGATTTGGGCACCCCTGACCTAGAACAATAGTGATTCTCATCTTCAGTGGTCCTGAAAGCTTGGGGAATTCAATCAAGGGTGTGAAGGCTTTTCATATAGCATGAGTACATTACTGCAAATTAATATTATATTTCAGAAAAATCTTCTTTTGTCTAAACTAAATGGCCAAAAAGGTGTTGTTCTGGTTACTGGCAAATTGACTTCACTGTAATACAATTTTAAAACATCATATTATTAAATTACTCATTGCTTTTATACTTTTGGCATGCATTATATATGAATGAAGTGCAGATGTAGTAAACAGTAATTAGACCTTTTGAGTGTTGAGTGTTTTTTTGTGGCTGTGCCTCCTCAGTCTTTACCTCAGCTAGTGAGAGAGCTGCACTCGTTGCTGGGGTTGGTGAGTAAAAACAGGCCACTGGCTCTAGTTCTGGATGGTTTAGATGAGCTGAGTGAAGAACATGAAGCTGACCTGTGCTGGCTCTGCACTCCTCCACCTTCACATGTCTACACCATCTTATCTGCCAGCACACACTCCTCTTCGGCTCACATGCTACAGGTGCTCATTTTCAGTTACTGGTGCATAGAATGAACAATAAGTAAGCTTAAAACGATAGTTGCAATATAAGATTTGCACAATCGCCCTTTCTTTTTAAGCCTGATGTAGTAGAGTCACCAAAAGAGTTGGTGTCAGAAGTTTCCTTTTAAATGTTTGCACTGAGACTATGAGGCTAATGCTGGTTTCTGTCACTGTATGATATACTTTAGGTGCACTGCATTTCTATACTCTCATAATCGAAAGCTGTTCAGTAAAGAAGGACATTAAACGAAGCCACTATCAGTAAGTTTCTAGCTTGCAGGATAGCATCTAGCTACAAAGTTTTTTTGGCCAAGTATGTTTGCACACAAGACATTTGTTTCTGGTTGATGGTGTGTCCCTAGTACTTAACAAAACACACTTTTGAAAAGCAGTTACAGTGTCAGAAACCACATAAGCAAGTCTATTTCAGATTACTGAACAGTGTATAATGATTTATGTAGAAAAAGCCAAATGTTGATTTCTATTTCTAGAGCTTCTGTAAGTTGTTAGGTACATTAGCATCCAGTGCATAACTATATGTATCAAACTTCACACACAAAAAATGTCTTAGTTGTCTGATCAAGAGGTAAGAAAAACATTATGTGAATAAGATTTTGTGTTTTCAGACAGTAACATTTCTATGTGACTGACATTTTTCTACCACATTCTCCCTCATTCATTAGACCAAGGCTAAGGTCTCAGTCCTCTCTCTGAGTCCTCTGAGCAGCGTGGAAATCACAGCAGGTTTGGCCTCCAGGCTTGCATGTGACTCTCGTCGTCTTCAGGCTGCTCAGTGGAGCTTTTTACTGCAGCACTGCCTCTCTTGCCCTAACCCTCTCTACCTTCAGACAGCCTACAGCCAGAGCATCCTCTGGAGCTCCTATACTAACCCTGAGCAGATCACTCTACCAGGACAGTTGCAGCTGCTCCTCCAGACCATTCTTGTCAGTCTGGAGCGTGAACATGGAGAAAATCTAGTACGCCGCGCTAGCTCTCTGATATCTCTTTCACGGGCCGGTGTGACAGAGGAAGAGCTTCTGCAGCTTTTAGGGCGAGATGGGCGTGTCGCTCAAGAGATGGCACAATTACACAACCAGGCTCTACCTCCTTCAGGATACCCTAGTGTGCCTCTCATGCTTTGGGCCCGGCTAAGACGGGACCTTGGGTATCACCTTACTGAAGTAGAAAGTGATGGCACATGGGTCCTGCACTGGACGCATACTGAATTTGGCCGTGTTGCTGTTCAGCGGTATTTAAAAACGGAAGAAGCAATGAGGACCATCCACGCAGACTTTGCAGAATACTACAATGGTGGAGCCCCTGATAGTAACATTTTCCAACCACTTGCGTGGAGTAGAGAGGAGAAAGGCAGAAGGAGCTATGTGTTTAATTTGCGCAAGCTTCATGGACTGCCCTACCACCTCATTCACTCAGGCCAGATTCTGCCTCTGCTAAGCCAGTGTCTCTTCAACTACGAGTTCCTGCTGCATAAAGTCTGGGGTCTGTCCATCTGCCATGTAGAAGAGGACCTGAAGGCTGCAGTCATCCCAGATAAGTAAGATCATAACAAGTTAGCTCTGTGTGTGTTGTAAAAGAGTGGTTAAATACTGAGCCAGGTTCAGGTGAATGATTATAGAGTACCTGCGTGTGTGTGTGTTACAGAGAACTGGTGGATGTAGAGGTGTTGGTCCAGGCTCTATGTCTCTCACGCTCTGTGCTCCTGAAGGACCCATGCCAACTGGCCTCTCAACTCCTGGGCCGTTTGCTCCACATAACTGCTCTTGACAAGCCTGTAGCGCCAGGTATTGTGCATTTTAAGGACACATATTCTACATTTTCCATTAATATTATCATTATTTCCCCCAAAGTCCACTAATTATGAATTTCCATTTCCATAATTCACTTCTGCATGACCATTTTCCAGCCTCACTTTATCCATTAAAATTATACAGGTTTTTTGTTAGCATGTTTTTAAGACTGATGTATGTAAATGACAGATATTGCACAATGGTCAAGAAGCAGTCCGGACCTTTAGGCTTAGTCATATGTAAATAGTCATATGTAATATGTAAATAGTAATATGTAAATATCTGTTTGGTTGTGAAATTGTAACTATGTTTCATTCCAAAAAATTCATTTTTTTGCCATTTAGGTTTCACATTGATATAAAGACTGGAAAGTGAATGGTCCATTTTAAATTGTAACAGTGTCTACATTACATGACACTACTTATAGGGTCTGTTTAAAGTTGGAGCAATATTATACTTTAATACAATATGATTATATATGACAAAAGAGTGTATGCACTGGCAAAAATGAAAGATATTTGGACCAGTGAACCAGTGGTGTTTTGACATAAACATGTGGCCAGTTATCCTGTCATTTGTTTCTCAGTTTGTTTCTATATTCTTTAGATTTTAGCTGTCTGTAAAAAGAGCTGTAATTTTTTTTTGAACAGTTGAACTTTTTTTACTTTCTGGTTTTTTGGTATAAACAAGATTAAAGAAGCAAAAAAAGTCCTTTAAGTTGACTGGAAGACAATAACAAGTAGGTCTAATTTTTTTGCAGTTATTTATATAAAATGTTCAGGTAGTGAAAAAGTCATTTAGGCATCATCAGGCGGTTTTAATGGAACCAGAAGAAGCGAAACCAAATCAATTACATTTCCGACAACATTCAGCCAAATGTGTTAATGCTTAGTTTCTAATTAAGTTTAAAGAATCAAATATACATGATCAAAACTAAGAAAAGAAGCTGAGCATCTTTGATGAAGGCAATAATTTTATCCAAATAATCTAATTTTATTCAACCTGTAAGATTTCACTCTTACATCACATTGTATCTCTCCAGGTGACCCTCGGCGATACTCCTACCTGCATACTCTGTTAGCACAGTGTCAGTTCTCATCTCTACCAGCCCTGGTGCCCTGTTATAGCTGCCTTAGACCCCCAGGAGGTCTGACACACACTCTGCTTGCAGGTACCACATTTTTTCCCCCAAGTTTTGCTTTTTGTGTTCACTTTAGGTTATCATGTTTTAAAGTTCTTGGTGCAGAGATAATTTTCAGAAAAAAATTCTATAAAATATTTACATCTCCTAACAAAAACAAGTGTATGTAATTTAATAAAAGTAGGTTCCTGGATTTCTTTGTGTACTAGTTGCCTATGTTGAAAGCAGCAGTATCAAAAGAATGGAACACCTTGTGTTCTTTCGCTTCTACATTTTCTTATGTAAATATGTACTGTACTGTGTTTTTCCAGGTTTTTCTATTTTGCATATTTGTCACAGTGAACGCTTCAGATCTTTTAACAAAGTGCAATATTAGACAAACAGAACCCAATCAAACTCAAAACACATTTTTAAAAATGATATTTAAAAAGAAATTGTTTAGGGAGAAAAGATATACAATATGTGAATTAATTCTTTGAAAAGGTAATTGCCCCCCTAGTTTCCCAATTACAGTGTTTGTAAGTTTGTGAAGCCTTTAGAATATGACCTTAAACATTGTCAGATTTTCATAGCAAATACTAAAATTAGATAATGAGATCACCCCACCCCACCCCAAAAAAACAAAACAAAAAAACCCAAAACATATTATACCTTGTCATTTGTTTAGGAAAATGATGCAATACTACATATCTGTAAGTGGCAAAAGTATGTGACCCTTTCAATTTCTGGTGTGACCCCCTTACAGCAATAACTGCAACTAAACATTTCTGGTAACTGTTGATCCGTCACTCACATCCACTCCTTGCTTCAAGTCTTTCCACAGCATTTCTATTGGGTTAAGGTCAGGCGCTTTGACTTTTAACTCATTTGACATAACAAAACATTTTTCCAACAGCTTTCTGGCTTGTCCCTGTGAATTTTAAAAAACTGTAGACAATGAAATGTTCTTTTTTGAGATGCAAACCATTGTAGTTCTGTTTTTTTTTTCTTTTGGTGGACTCATGAACATTAACATTAATATTTACATTATGTGAGAGGCTTTTAGCTGCTTAGAAGTTACACTGGGTTCCTTTGTGACATTGAAATGCTTTAATGCTTTACATACCTTGCTCTTGAAGGGATGATTGTTGGTCAAGCAGAGAAATCTGTCTGACTGTGGACTCCTCTTTAGAGATGGTTTTGTAATGTTTTTCAGCCTGATGAACATCAGCAACTCTTTGTGAGGTCCTCGGGAACCTCCTTTGTTTATGCCATTATACACTTCCACAAATAAGGAAGTGTATCATGGCTGGGCCCTTGGAATTGTCCTAAGCAACTCATGCTCAAAAGCCAACTGAAATAAATAAAGAAGTTCTACAAAGAAGAGTGGGCTTAATTTCCTCCACAATAATGTTAAAGTCTGATTGCAAATGACAGAAATTGTTAGTTGCATGAAACAAGTTATTAATTTTAAGAACTAATTAATTTTTAAGTGAATGATTTACATGTCACATTCAGGATGTCTTTGGTATTTAAAGGAATTAAATAAGCTATTGTTAAAATCATAATAATAATAATAATAATAATAATAATAATAATAATAATAATGAAATAAATATTCAAGATTTTTTAAATAATTAAAAAAAAACTGTTTTGGTTTGAAAATGTTCTCTTTACATTTTCTTTTAAGATCTAAGATCTCAGGATCATATTATATTCTGTTCATATGATTGGTGTGATCCTGTCTTGACTATAGGTCACATGAGTCCTGTAACCTCATTGGCCTTTGGCCTGCACCATGCAGTGTCCTGTTCTGTGGATGGAACACTTAAACTGTGGAGGCTGGATGAAACTGTGGCATTTGCTAGAACCTTACCCAGGTCGGAGGGCTTTTCTTCAGACTGGGCGGCCGACTCCCTTACCTTGTGTCTTGAGGACAGTGTGTTGGCGCTGAGAATGGGTCACCAGCTCCAAGTGCGAGAAGTGGAGTCTGGAAAGGTGCTTTATATGGATAGTGAGTCACTGGATGTTCCTGTGGTTGCATCAACATATGATGGACGACTGCTGGTGGCCTTTTATGATGGGACTCACATAGTCAAAGTAAGACAAATTTTGGTATATGCAAAAAAATTGATGCATAGGCCTATATTATTTAAAGTCTTCATCATTAGTTCAGTCATACAGAGCTGTATCTTAATGACCATATAAAATAACAAGAAGTAACATTTATGATGTGAAAATTTGTCATTGTGAGCACACCCCATCACACAAAGTGCCTCACAATGAAATGCAACTTTGGTATTTAACCCATCCACATGTAGAGCAGTGGGGAGCTATCAACAGCACCCGGGAGCAGTGTACTGGGACGGCACCTTGCTTAAGGATACCTTAGTGGTACATGGGCTAGGACCCTCCAATCACAAGGGCAGGTCCCACATCACTGTGCCACCACTGCTCAATGATACATTTAAAAAACAAGTGCATTTGAAAGTGTGGAAGAACATCAGTGTCATATTAAAACATCATAACTGTATTTATGTTTTTTTAAGCTGCCCAAAAGTTGTGTGAGCATTTTATGCTCAATGGATATGGTTAAAAATGACAAAAAAATCTTAAGTTTACAATTAACAGCATAGTAAAGAATATTTTCTTCTATATGATTTGGAGATACAAAGCTATGACAGTAAAGGAAGAATGTAGAGAAATAAAGTGGTAAGAATGTTTTTACTAACTAAGCAATACATTTCCTCAAGGTCTGTTGTGCTTGAGTTAGTCACTCACTGTCTCTTTGGTTTTGGCTGGAATTCATGCTTTGTTTTGCCAAAGTGTTTTCTTTTTCTTCGAATGAGAGCAGAAGTCTGCAACGATTGGTGGTTGATCGGAAGTCAGTGCAAGCAAATAAGGTTTTGCTGAAGGTTTATTTGAAATAAATGACTGATTACTAAGGCAACTTAACAAGGGTGGAGACATGGCGGGGCTAAGGCAAAACATAAACACAAAACATGTGGACAAGGAACGTGGCATGACGAGACGAAACTAGATGAGACGTGACAAAGTCAGATAGTAGTTTGCGAATGTTACAGAAATAAATGAACTGTGAGGTTATAAAATCAAATGTTATGAAGAACAGTAGCTTTCTTAGTCTTAGACTGCCTATGCAAATGATATGTCAGTCTCTTTATCTTAGTTAAAAACATTAATTTGTTAAAAATCACTAACATTTATTAATAAATACAAATGAATTCGATTTTTTTGTGAATATATTAGCTTAATAATTCCCATACTCTCCTAGAAGAAGGCTAGTTACAGTTACCATCGAGTATCAGCTTCAGCCAATCAATCCTTAAATTAAATTAAATCAGGAACTGCTAATGAACAAATCCATGTGATGACTGAAGAGTAACTGAGATCTCAGGAGCCAAACATGTTCTTTTAAGTGAAATCGTCCAGCCAAGATATTAATAACTCTACTAATCAGTGTTTACAAATGTACATTATACCGTTTTTAGCATAAAAGGTTTCACATACTTAAGCTGTGGTAGATTTGCCAACCAGGACGCTAGATTCAGACCTGTTAATCACAGTTATTTATATGCAAATTAATTGTCAGCTAAAATCTCAAGATCATAATAGGCCTAGGGTGCCAGTAAGTGAAAGCAGTGAGAGAGCATTATACTGTTGTGTGTTGATATAGGAACTGTGCTCTCTGTAAGACTCATTAGTAAGCTGTTGAAGTTTGGGACCTGATCTGTTTGGCTTCTTTAGTGAGCTGCTGTGGCAACGGGGATTTTGTTGTTGGGACTTTTTAACAGACTTAACACTGTCTGCAAATTTGCATTTTAGCATGTTTAGCATAAATTGTTTCAAACTCTCACTTTTGCACATAACTGCATATTTCACATAATGCAGCTTTGTCTTGGCAGCATCTCTCTGATTCTGTATTATTCTTCTAGGTGTTTGACTTGGCAGCATCCTGCTCACTGTTGCACTGTGTCACTGTTACTCTAAGCAGTGACCCCATCCACAAAGACAACTCTATTCTGCTCGCTCACAACTCTGTCAAAGACCATGTCCTGTTTGCATACAGGTTAGTGTGTGTGGGTTGGATTCTAATGTTTACCTTTTTATTCAGTTATTAAGCTTAAGATTATCTAAAAAACATCTGTGAAACTCAGTTGGGTGCAGAAGTGTGGGTTTTAGGGATTAAAGTGGTGTCCAATTTCCTAAGATTTTAACCCCTTCTGCACTCCTTGTTCCATTGTTCTGAAAGGCCACTACCCAGTCAAGGGCACTGCAAAACTAGGGCCAAGGGAAGTCAAATTAGTATTTGATCAGAAAGATCACCCCAAAATATAGTTAATCATAACATTACAACATTCAAATCTCTTACATATTTACAATTAAAATCGTAATACCTCTCAGTGCATGTACCCCTCTCCCTTACTCTGTCGCTCTGTCCTTCTTTCTCTTTCTCTTTGTGTCTTTCCCTCACACACACACACACACACACACACACACGCGCACACACACACACACACATTCTCTCTCTCTTTCTCTCCCTCACACACATACATATACATATGCTATGATTTATTTATGATCACAGTATCTCACTGCTAAGTAATATCACATATCCAATCGGAAATCATGTATGGAGTGAGTCCGGTGCAGGTTCTGGACAGATTTCTGTTGTCTTGTCTGACAACGACCTATTTAATTATTTAAAAAGGATTGCGCTTCTCCTCCTGACTGTGTGTATGGGCCTGTCCCTAAAAAAGAGCAATGGATTTTCCAGTGGTCATTTATCTTCCTCTACTGTCAGTGCATGACTGACAGGATGGAGCAGGGATGATCAAATGGATTAAACCTTCTCATAATGTAATTAGTCTGGAGATATCGCTCTCATGTACAACACACACACACACAAATATTGTAAACTGGGCCACTGGGTTGGCAGGTAATGTGAGACAGTGTTTGTCATTAAAAGGTAGTGGCTAATTATGCCAAGTGGCATACTGCCCAGTGAAGCTGATGCCATATATTCCACTTCGGATAATTATGTATTATTTTGACGTTAGATAACATTGTATTAAATTGTACTAGTATACACTGCGTTCCAAATTATTATGCAATTTGTATTTAAGTGTCATAAAGATTAAATATTTTGTTTGTCAATTAAGCTCATGGATGGTATTGTGTCTCCGGGCTCTTTGGATCACTAAAATCAATCTCGAACACCTGTGATAATAAGTTTGCCAGGTGAGCCCAATTAAACGAAAAACTACTGAAGAAGGACGTTCCACATTATTAAGTAAATGCCACGAATGTGGGTTGTTGAAGCAGAAAGCAAGTGCAACGAGGCTGAAAATAAAAAGGGATTTATTAAGCAAAACGATAAACACTACGAAAAAGTGAACGAACACACAAAACACGGAAAACCATAAATAAGAGCTAGAACATGATATGGGCTAGAACGACATACACAACATGAATACTGACATACACATATGGCATTGATGACGTACAAAGGCCGACAAACGTGAGCACAAACACAAGAGTTTAAATAATAACATGAAATACACAACACCTGGGGACAGGAAACGAGGACCAGGTGTGAGGCGGGGCAAACATGAACACGAGGACATAGACACGTGGCTGAAACCAAAACAAGACATAGATACGTAGAGACGCGAGGGCACGATTCGTTACAGTAAACCACCATTTTTAAGCAATATGGGAAAGAAAATGGATCTCTCTGCTGCCAAAAAGAGTAAAATAGTTGAATGCTTTGGACAAGGTATGAAAACCTTAGATATTTCATGAAAATATAACATAATTATCGTACTGTTAAGAGATTTGTGGCTGAATCAAAGCACACATGGGTTCGTATAGATAAAGGCAAAATGAGGAAGTTTTTTGCCAGACAAAAACATTGGATTAGGAGAGTAGCTGCTAAAATGTCGTTACAAAGCAGCAAACAGTCATTTGAAGCTGCCGGTGCCTCTGGAGTCCCGTGAACGTCAAGGTTTAGGATCCTCCAGAGTTTTGGAGTTATGCATAAACCTTCTATTCAGCCGCCCATAACCAATGCTCATAAGCAGAAACAGCTGCAGTGGCCCAGAACTACATGAAGACTAATTTTTAAACAGTGAACTGATAAGTGCCTTGCAACCCCGGATGGTCCAGATGGATGGAGTGGTGGACAGTTGGTGGCCTGCCACCATGTCCCAACCAGGCTGTGAAGTCAGCAAGGAGTCATGGAGTCATGTTTTGGGCCGGAATCATGGGGAGAGAGATGGTAGGCCCCTTTAGGGTCCCTGAGTTTCTGACTGACCACTTTCTTCCATGGCACAAAAAGAAGAACCGTGCTTCCTTCCCATGACCATTTTCAGTTCTTTACAACATATAAAATGTTTTGAAATACTGTTGTGCATAATAATTTGGAACAGTGCATTTTAAGATTTTTATTTTTTAAAAAAGCATTTATTGGGAGGTTTGTTCAGTAACATTCGAATTATACTCTAGTGGTTGATGACTTGAAAATTATGCTGACTGTCATTTGCCTCAACAATTTAGGAAAATCAGAGAAAAATTTCATTTGCATAATAATTTGGAACGCAGTATAGTAGTATGTGTTGGCAGAAATGCTTGTATGATTTTTTTCCCCACATAGCCACATTAAGCTGTAGCTAAGATTAGTTCTGTCACGCTTGTGTCACAATTTCATTTACAAGCAGAATGTGAATTGGACATGTTCTCATTAGATGGGTTGGACATGTTCTTGTTAGTTGTGTTGAGGCAAATTAAAGCAAATAAAAGAAAGAACATTCCTTTATTGAGACAAATCATAAGTCTTGATTGTGATTAATGAAGGTGATTAATGTTTGTTTATTTGAGCTTAAACTGTGTTTTCAATCCAGAGCCATCAAGTATTGACATATAGGAGGCTAGATTCAGACACAGATTCAATTAATCACAGTTGTTTATATGAAATTAGTGAGAGAGCATTATACTGTATTGTACATTGTATGTTTATATAGTAAATTTGCTCTCTGTGAGACTCATTAGCTGTTTGAGTTTGGGACCTGATCTGTTTGGCTTCTTTAGTGAGCTGCTGTGGCAACAGAGGGATAATGTTAGACTTTTAACAGACTAGAGTATCGCATTGATATAATTTTCTCTCTCTTTCTCTCAACCAGGAGTGGGGGAGAAGCCGCTGTATTCAGTGCCAGAACTGGTTCAGTAGTGACAACTTTAAAAGCACAGCATCAGGCTGCCTCCATACAGGCTGTAGAGATGAGCTCTCAGTATTTTCTGCTCTTCTGCAGGTACCCACAGACACTTTATACTGCATTTATAATGCATTAAAGGTTTGTCACACAGTGACATCATGTGATCTGTACTTGTTGCTCGACTGGGTGCTTGGCAGAGCACAGAGTTTAAACCTAAACACTCAAAACTGTAGTAAAATAGGAGGAAGGACAACTGGTAAATTAGTCACAGGGTCATGGGCACCCAAGGCCCACTGATGCATTTGTCGAGTGAAGGTTAGCCTGTCTGGTCTGATTCCAAAAAAAGCTAATGTGGTTTAAGAAGTAAACGCTGACTCTGATAAAAAGGGGTTGTAACACAGTGCACCACAGTCAGAGCTGTTTCAACAGCATGAGGGACCTACTCAATATTAAACAGGTGTTTTTAATGTTATGGCTGACTGGTGTAACTTTGAACTGTGTTCCCTGCATATTCGTCATACAGTTATATTTTGATGTATTCTTGTCACACAGAATAAACATATTGAAGAAGAAAAAGCCAAAATCTGTTCTCGTTGGTCTTCCCTTAGGTATCCCTATAAGAGACACAGTGATATAATACACATCGAGCTCTACAGCACTGCTTCTTTTCAGTACCTGCGCTCCATTCTGGGCTGCAGTCAGGACTACATTTCCCAAGTTACCGTCAACAGGGGCGGGACCCATGTTGTGGCCTTTTGCTCTTCTTCTCACAGCCTTACCACAGAGATTATCACCTGGAATCTGGAGACAGAGGATCATAAACACATAGCACGTTTCCCAGGCCTTCTGACTGCAGGTCAGACAGAGAGGGTAGTACCTACTACACCTGATATTTTGACATTTGACTGTTAACACATTTTTCCCCCTAATGCTTTGGGTACTTTTTGCAGCACTCACCATAATATTCATCAAAATGTCCTTCTTTATATGTTGATCAGGTTTTGTCAGTTTTTTAGAACTTTCTTTTATAAGCTAATGTTTAAAGCCCCTATAGACAAACTCTTTGCCCAAATTTGGTTTATACATCTTTAACCTTGGAGCATGGAATATCATAATAAGAGAATAATATATGTAAAGTTTAGTATTACTATTACCGAAGAGCCAACAGTTCCTTCAGTTTTTCAAACGGGCACTGTTCAGACGGGCACTGTATGTCCAACAAAGAATCATACAATTATTAATTTTTCTGTGTATTAGGCTTGACTACACCCAGAGCTCAGAAATCCCAGAATTATTTGTAATTTCCATTGAATTGCTGGTTTGGGCTCAGTCAGTCCTTCACTAGGTGAAATCAGGTGCTGTTGATGGAACTTCACACATATCCATGCAATGACTGGAGGAATGGAGACAAAATCTTGACCCAAACCTGTGTTTTTCTAACCAGCTCACACAACATTAACTATTGTTTATATACTACAGCTCTTTTTCATTCTTTTTACTGTTTTACTGTTTGTCTGCATTTATTCTAATGTTCATTTTTGCTGTAGAAAGAAACTCACTGCTCAGACAAATGGCTTTAAACTATTAACATATGTGCCTAAGACTTTTGTACAGTACTGTAATTATTGTATTGTAAGTAATATATAGGAAAGTTTTTTTTCATTAAATTCTAAGAACATGCAACTCATTTCCAACAGTACCTGCTTTCATTCATCATGACCAAACTTTCTCTCTTGTTGTGGTTGTTTTGTATGTGTAGGTATATGTTCTGACCTGCAGTTCTGTTTGGGTGTGTGCACTGGAGAGCAGTACCTTCATCTGTGGAACCTGGTTTCCAGAATCAATGACCAGACCCTTACATACAATATCCACAGGGTACAGAGTGATGGCACTCAGAAAATTATGCCTATGGACAAATATCCCAGGTAGACATGTGTCTGTGATAGCTATCATGACTATTAATATGACTATAATAACTCAGTAAATGAAATGTGCACATCATATGCTTCTTTATGCATCATAACAAGAGCATGCAAGTCCTTATTATTAGAATTATATTAGATTAGATATACATTATATTAAAATCCTTGTAGTGAAATAAACCCCTTAAACCGCTATGGCTTCTATTTAACAAAGATCTCCTTCTCCTCCCTCTCATTAGGCAAATGTGCACACTGGAATAATACAAAAATGCAAAATATAGCAATGTAGCTGCAATATCATTTTTTATTAATTATTTTATTCTTAATTCTGTTGTGATTTGAGAAATCATATATCATATATATTTTGCTTTTATTTCTAACTTTAAACATAGGAAATTCAGAGACTCAGTAAGCCCCTATGCTGGGTCTTAAAGGCACTTGAAGATCTATCAAATATAATGAATGTTCTGATTTCCCATGTCCAGTTATGTAGTGTGCCATGGCATACGTCCTGGTACAGTGCGGGTGTGGAACACAAGCCGGCTACGTTTCAGGGGTCGCCCAGTTCGAGTGGAGCATGGCTTATTCTTCAGCGGTGATGTGGCTTTGGTCCGTGACCTGAAACTGTACATTCTTACTGACCGTGGCATGGCCACCTTCACTGATACACCCACACCAGTGTTCCAGGTATAGCTGTCCAGCACTCCAAACAGTGCATTTTTTCAGAGTCATATGAAAACCTCCTAACTTTATTAAATGTCTTACATTTAACAGTGAGTGTATTTCCCGTCACAGCAGAAATGGAAAAACACAACATAAAAACCTTTGTTAATTTAAAGAGGGACACCTCCTAGAACTTACCAACTGTATATCTTTCAGCTGCGTTCTAGATAAATAAAGAATCAAAAGGAAGGACCTTCAGATGCATTCAGACTTGGGATCAGTCTGGGCCAGTCTTTTAGTGTCATGACCCTACAAACTGCAGAACTCTCTACTACAATCCCTTTGAGTCTGCTACATTCATTCTCCATGTTATTCATGTTTCCTCTTTACAGGGTGCACATCATTTAACCATGTATCACTCCCCAGTCCATATGATCCATATATGCAAATAAAGCTTCAAAAACAAAATGTTTTGAAAGGAGTGTTTCAGCCCAGACTGCTTTCTAAATGAGGCATAATGCAAGGTAGCCAATCACATCAGAGATCATGTAAATATATCATTGTTGAAGGCACAGTAACAAAAGCACAGCCATCTTCTTCATACAACAATACATATCATCAGTGTGCCTTGGGGTTAATAATAAAACACAAGAAAATGTAGGATGTGGGACCCTTAACACATTTATTTTTTTAATTATGTCATTGCTTTAATCTCATGCATGGGACAATATAAAAGTATTTATTTTTTTGTTTTTAAATATGTAGTCCATACTGAATTGGGTGTGTAAGCAATGCTTACAGTTGCCAACAACATATTAATATGTTTTTTTTTTCTTGATGTGCTGATGCAGACACTGCTGGTGTATGATCTTCTCACTAGAAGCTATGTTAAGAGGCAGTCGGGTCTCTTCATTGTTCCTTGCCCTCAGCAGGACTACCGGCTCCTAAGGGGGGAGTTGCTGCTCGGCCTGTCTGAAAACCGGTCTGAATATGTTGGTTTTATTTTTTAACGGATTATCTAAAAACATGCACTGATTAATCTGATTGACTGGTTTTTGGACCCACATACAAGCCCTTTAGGGTTTAAGAGATTACAGAGTGACACTGACAGATCATTTGTATTAAATGTATTGCACTGCACTGTCAGTATGGTATAATATGGAAGCACATTATAAGGAAAAATATGACACAAGAAGTGGATGTTCTGTATGTTTGATCATAGTGACCATCTAATACTGTGGGACCTGAACTCTGGCTACATTAAAGGACGCATTAAAACAAACCTTAGAGAGTCTCTGCTGTCCAGCTCGCTGCTCAAAGACACACAGCCACAGATTGTGTACAGTGGAAGGAGAAAAGGTACAAATTGATGTCTGGATCTAGCAAATCACAAAAATTTGCCCTAATATAATTCATCAGCCATGATAGGTGTCTATTTTTACTTAAAAAATTCTAATTTACTTAAATTTACATGAACAAAGTTAATGAAAGTAACTACAAGTGTATACCTTGACATACCTCATCACACACTAGCCTCAAAGTACATTTACATAATCTCTAATATACCTTATGTGGTCTCTGGGTCTCTTTTCTATAAAAATAGACAGAAGTCCAAAAATTAGCCATCAAGATAGCTGCTACTACTGTTTCTATCTGATAATTTTGAGAAAACATCAGACATGAAAAGCATCTTGACTGATCACAAATTTGGGGAAGATTGGTAAATTTGATTGCTTAACAATTACAGTAACCTTCAGCCACTCTTGAAATGTGCTTTTTGTCATCAAAACAAATTGTCTTTGAAAGTCAGTTGGTGTGCTGTTCTACAGGTCTGATGATGCCGTGGGACTGCCGCACGGAGAGCCTCACAGCCAGGAAGAGGAGACAGGAGAGTGAGGTGCAGAGAGAGAAAGAGGAGCAGCGCTGCTTAGAGAGGGAGAAACACAACTCTGTAGACCAGTACCTCCTCAGCGGAGATGAAAAAGTAATGCTAGAGTCCCATTCACATGTAGACCTTTGTGTCTTTAGCTTCCCTCTGTAGTCTCATCCATGTTTAATCTCACTAACATTTTTTTTTCATTTCCATCTTTTCACACTCATTTCTCTCTCTGTCTCTCTCTGTCAGGTGGTTGTATGCTCCTACTTTGCCCATCATCTGAATGTCTTTAGTGTAGTTTCCCAGGAGCACCTGCACACACTTGAAGATCGCTGGTCCCTTCTGGGCCTCCGTACGGCAGCACTCACACACTCAGGAGGACACCTAGTTATTTCTAACTATGGTGAAGCCCAGCGGTCTCCTTACCTCACACTCTGGGACACGGAGCAAGGAAGGGTATGTTAGTGACCAAAGTTTCTTACATATCTTGAACCCTATGCCCAGTTATATGTTATTAATAGATTAATTAATGATTTAATAACTGCTGTGAAACTAAAACGGAAGCCAACAGTGTGCTTTTATTAAAATCTGAATTTAAAATTGACCCTTTTCACCTCATTCTTTTTCTTCATCTTAATGTGCACAATTCATCATATGGTATCATACAGAAGACAAAATAATTGTTTTCTCTCATCATTTATTAAAGTTTAGTGACTTTTCTCACCTCTAAAAAGTCTTCTGAGTTTCAAATATGTGACTGCACCATCATATACGTAAAATTTTCCCACTTGTAAATTGCACTCAAATTTGTTCTTACTTGTGGAACACTTGGGATTATAGGTTCACAAGATCCACAGCGTTCACCTTTTCATTTTAAATTTAGCAGTGAATGTGAAAAAAAGACTTGATGTGCTTCTGTGTGATCTATATGCTTATTAATACACCACAGATAAAGCAGCATCATAATTCTTTGGGATTTCATGCATTCTTTTGGTGGGTAAATCTTTAATCAAACACCTGAAAGGAGAGAAATTGTATTAATCGTATAGTTAATTATCTGGTACAACAGTCTTTAATGGGAACCCAAATGCAGCATTCGTCTTCTAACAACTGATGATATGAACTCTCGCTCCTGGTAAATACCCATGTTCCACAGAATGACAAGAAAATAGGATAAATAAGGGAAATGTATAGGCTTATTGTAAAAAGGAATAGCAACATGTATGTGGAGTTTCTAGAATGGTTTTTGTGTTTTGTTGTTCCAGGTTGAAAAGAGACTGAAAAATGAGCCTGGAATTTGTTGTGTGGCCATTACCAATGATGCCAGCAGAATTACCTTTGGCATTGCAAAATCTAACAAGTAAATAACAGCTGCAGTTTGCCTCTGGTTTAAATGTATTATTTATTCTGTAGCCAAACACTACCAAAAGACCCCTGGTCCCAAGAAGGCACAGTATGTGAGATTCCTGTTACACTTTACTGCCCTCTACAGCATAAACAACCACACTGCTGTTTTAATTTATGAAATTCACAGTAAATATAAACTCTTCTCTGTCTGCACAGATGTTTATTGTAATGCAGTGCTTGCACGTTTCAAATGCAGAAAGACAGTTCTAGTGTATCTGAGATTTCCAAATGTTGGTTTAATGTATCTTTCTGATTTGTTGTTCCACAGATTAAAAGTCTGGGACCCTTTTAGGAGAAAGCACAAAACTATCTCTGGATATGGGGGCCTGAAGCTGGGTGTGTCCTGCCAACTTTATGTCACTGAGGGTGGAACCAAGGCTGTTCTTCTAGCAGGTATTATCAGGACACATGTATTAAAGTGGAATTAGACCTTTCTTTTGTGATAAAGACTTTAACTGGGTCAGAGTAGGCTTACATGTTTATTAAACTGCCTCTCTACTTTGGACTCTGAGGCAGATATTTGTTTATGCTGAAGCTTGTCTTGATTCCAGACAAGTGAAAAAATACAGCTGTAACAAAGGAATACAACTGTATTGGGCCATCAGCATGATAGTAATGTCACCACTTGGCAGCTGCTGAATTCTGTAAATAATCTTTGAAATGAGTAACTATATAATTTGAAACAACTGCCATTGCACTTTAACTATACAGGCACCACTTAATAAACAAGTACACTGTACCATGGCTGTCTGACTGAAACCTCATATCTCCATTGTTATTGTCATTTTTTACATTTTGAAATTTGAAAACAACTGCTGACATTTACATTGTATCAAAATTTCATGATGAATAGAGCAAAAATAAATGGTTATAATTATTGTTTAAAAGTATGTTTTACATTAACCTCCATTATAAGTTAAGAAGGTTTTGTGCTTGTTTTGTACAGTTGACAGCTACAGTATGTGTTTTGTAAATTCTTACATACAGAGTTTTGGGTCACCTTGCTTTCTGATATAATATAATAGACAAATTTGGCAAATATAGATGTAAATGCATTGGTTTTTATGACATCACGAAAACATTTAAAACTGTTTTTATGTACTACATCAACCTCTATTATTAAAAAATAAGGAATGTTTTTTTCCATAAAATGTGCCCTTTAATTTCAGTGTATTGCTATATGTTCACTTGGCTTTGTGTGTTAAAATCTTGCCCGTGCTCCATGACCAATAGTTTGAAAATAAGTATTTGGAGCAGTAAGGCTGTAGTGATGCTTCTGAAAGCTGTGACAAGTGTAAAACAAGTTGAAAGATCTACATACAACCTGCTTTATGTGCAATAAAAGATGAAAACTGAGTAACTGTCAATACTCCTGCAGGTGAGCTGAGTGTGTGGGACCTGGATGCAGGCACAGTACTTTCTGTCTTCACACCGGACTCTAGAATCCAGTGTGTATCTGTACTGGGCGATGAGAACGGCAGTGTCCTTGTGGGTTTTAGCAACACACCCACCCTTATCAGCATGACTCTCAGCAAGCAGGGGGTCACCAAAGCAAACAGAGACAAAAGCCAGAACCAAATGTTTGGTGAGTCCAGTAGCAGCGAGGACGAGGAAGAACAAGAGGTGAAAAGAATCGGATAAAAAAGACTGTTTGGACATTTAAAGGGATATTCCATTGTTTACCAACCTAAGCTCTACCTGCTACAGCTGTATTATAAAATTATTTGCCAAAGAAAGTCAAAAAAACCTTTAAGTATGTGTTCATGGACCACTTGTTCTTTGGTAAGTTCTAAAAATCACTGTCCAACTTTGTAAATCATCTGCTTTCCCATTTTGATATGTGGTTTTTTGTGTGTCTTTTTGGCATTTGAGCTGAATCCTAAAGCTGCCACTCCATTAAAGTTTGCCTTTCTGCCACTCAGTGGGTGCAACTGCAGTGACCTCCACCTACAATGATGTGAAGTGCATAGCCTCTGCCTCGGGCAGTTGCATGAAAAAAGTTGTACTGTTAATGTTGTGTTAATGTAAATAATAACCATGATTAATGCAAATGCAAAAGTACAAACAGTACAGAAATGAGGTGGAGAGCTTATGAATTGGTATCCCACGTTCAAACTCACTGGAATGCCACAGTCATTTCCCACTTGTGGAACTAATAAAGGTTTATCTTAAAAATCATTTTCTGTTACTTTCATTTTCTCCAAGGGTTTTTTCTTTTTCCAAAAGATCAGGTGGAACCTGTGGAAACTCCACCCACATCTCTACACTAGAAACGTTGCCACAAATTATTTGGTAACCTCATCTCTGAAAGAACAACACATACTGACACCGTCACTTTCAAAATGAAGAACTCATGAAAGTGTTCTTTTAGTGTGTGATTCTCATTAACATGGAATTCAGCAGATGACCAACTTCTTCAAGGTTTTTTTTTTTACAGGGAAACATGTTGATTGTGGTGCTAGAGAGAGGTTGCTTACACATTTGCATGCTACTGGATGGTAGATTGAGATTAGGTAGACAAATACTGGAGTATCCTACAAGATAAGCATATAATATGAATCATGATCTTTGAAGAAGTAATTCTATAGACTGTAGCTGAAACAGCAAAGCGTGTATGTCAGCAGGAAGAAGCTTTATGTTTTGTTACCCTAGTTTCCTCTATCGGTCACAAGGTTCTGAGGTTGTAGTGAAACTACTGATCTCAGCTAGTGAATCATGTGGACGGTGGAGAGTGATATTATAACTACTTATTATGACTTAAATTCATTGTCTGTTACTGGAGGGATTTTGCGGAAACTGACTGGCTCTTCTTATACACGATAACATACCGCATGCACTGAAATGAAGTGTGAGCGAGTGTGTGCTGATTTGTAACCAGGCTTTCCTGTTCCTTGTCACATGAATGTTTTACAAAAGACATGCATCATCCAACAGTTTCCTGCCACGTGTTTCAGGACTGCTACATAAATCAAGCAAATCATACACAGAAAAAAAGGTGTTTTGAATTCACATGATTAAATGTGTCACTTGGTTGCACATAAATAAAACATGCTATCATCATCATCATGAAGAGTTGTGCTGATGTTCCACAGTCCCACTTGAAACAGTTCAATTGGTTCAGTGTATACTGTATACTATGTGTTATTTTCATGCATAATTACAGTAAGTACAGTAATTCAGTTCATAGTTAAAGAAGTCCATTACTAGAGTACACTGATTAGCCATAACATTAACACTGCCGGCATAATATTGTGCAAGTACTGCTTAAACAGTTGAAACAGCTCTAACTGTGCTACACCATGTTTTCAGAAACCTTTCTGGAATCGGAGTCAGCATTTACGTCTTAAACCACAGTAGCTTTTCTGTGTGATCCAAACAGATAGGCTTACCTATCATCCCTACATGCATCAGTGGGCTTTGAGTTCCCCTGACCCTGCTGTCGATTCACTGGTTCTCCTTCCTTGGATCACTTTTGGTAGATTCTAAGTACTGCATACCTGCATGTTGGAGATCCTATCACACAAATCATCTAGTTATCACAATAAGTCCCTGGTCAAAGTGGCTCATGTCCTTACACTCGCCCATTTTTCCTTCTTACAACACATCGACTTCAAGGGCGGACAGTTCACTTGCTGCTGAATATATCCCAACCCTCTGACAGGTGTCATTGTAATTAAGTAACTAGTCAGTGTTATTCACTTTACCTGTCAGTGGTCATCATGTTATGGCTGATCGGTGTGGGTGAAGCAGAGCCTGAAACTACTTGTGATGTAAGACTCTGAGTCTGCATCAGCAGCATGAAAGGCCTGTGGGTGGTATAGGCTCTATAAGGCAAAGAGTAAACACGTTCATGATGAGATAGACAGACGTATGTGTAATGTGGACAAAGAGATAAGGTCGCTCCCCTTTGCCAAATCAGAGAGGTGGGGCATAGATTAACAGGTTAAATCATTTTTCTTTATTAACCCCCTCCCCGACCCCCAGTATTAGGACGGCCTCTTTACAGTTTGTCCATTGCAACGCCAGGTCATGCTGCTGTTGCACTCAGATTGGGCAATTCCTGTCCGTAATGTGACACGACTTTACTTCCTTGCTCTCTCTTTAGTTTCGCTTCTGTCGGTCGAGCAGAGAGCGCGGCAGCTTTGAGGTTCACATCTCTCGTTTCTGCTCAATCCCCCCCAATCAAACAGAGGAGTTACTGAGCACAGGAGCTTTCTCAAAGGATGGCAGAGATGAGACGCGGATCCAAAGGCCTGCTGATGGCTACATTCATCCTGGCTGCAGGTAAAGACACATGTACAGTCTCCTGAGAAAAGGGAAGAGAGAGAGAAAACTCGGGTTGTATCAGGGCGTTATTTTGAGGCTGTAGTGGGACTATTATCAGATAGTCATGAACAGAATGCTGGGCTTTTGGCCAGTTGAAATTACACTACTGTCTTTATTGATGCACCTCGGCATAAATGTTACTGTTCTCCTGCTGTGTTCTAGCAAACTAAAGCACTGAAGTCGCTCGCCATCAGTTTCAGTTTCCTGAGAAGACCCCCCCACCCCCACGCGACATCTCCTGCTTTAATTAAAGAAATGTGTTAAAATGAGATTCAGAAAACCGTTTCGGGATTTGTTTTAAGGTGATAATGATAATCCACTGTGTAGCTATTGTTTAATGATAATCGTTAAACTGGATTGTCGAGGATGTCAGCTCCCAGTGCCAGTGCAACGACAGACCGTGAGGTAAATTTCCGAACAGGTCATGTGAGGCATTATCACATGATTAGGCTGCAATAATTAATAGCTATATTGCGTCGAATAAAGTACATATGATAAAATATAGTATACTGTGTCTATGAAATGAAAATGTCGACCGATATTAGTGATAAATACAAATATGTAAATGCACAGACATTTGGGATATGGTTAACTTTTAAGCTCGGCGGATTAGTGTCAATGTTAGCTAAGGTCTAAGTCCTTGCTTGTTGCCAGCAGTCCATCAGATGAATTATATACACGATTCAGGGCTTACAGTTCAATATAGTCCACATATAGTCAACAAAGTAAGACTGGAATCAAATGAACATCTCATAGTTCTAATGTGTTTCTTCATAGACATGTAGATTTACAAATAAAGCTGATCTCAAACAATTTCTCCTTTATTTTTTATATAATGTTCTCGCAATATTCAGAATGAAATTTGAATGAAGAAAAACAATGACTCTTAATTTGTGACACAACTAGGGCAATTGTGCCAAAAAAGTCGGAGAAGAAGGCTTGCGACCGGAGAGTCATCGGCTCGATTTCCAGGAGCAGCCGGCTAAAATAGTGGGAGAGCTTAGTGAATGAACAGCTCTTTCCTCCTCTGTGAAGCCCACTGCTCCTGATGTATATGTTCACGGGTGTCATGGATGGGTTAAATCCAGAAGACAAATTCTCTGCGCACTGTATACAGTGTGTGAATGCCACACTATATATATATATATATATAGACACATATGGTATTAACAGTGGTAGGATTTAAGATAAGACATTATGGCATGGCAAGGGTAAGTGTTACCTGTGCTGTCTTCTTTTTTTTTTAATGCAGGGTGAGAAAACTGTGGTTGTAACTCTTTCTCTCTCTCTCTCTCTCTCTCTCTCTCTCTCTCTCTCTCTCTCTGTCTTCCTTTAGTTCTCACTTC
>JBBPDA010000013.1:13748940-13760373 GCA_037974385.1 Arnoldichthys spilopterus | reverse complement strand
CTTTTCATTTCTTTGTCATTGGACAAACTTACAAAATCAGCGAGGGGTCAAATAATTATTTCCTCCACTGTATATAAAATCGCTTAATGTTTAAAGATTCTCAGTGCTTATTTAACATTTGATGTATCAGACATGATTTTCTTTGCTTATGATTTATGACATTTATTCTTCCTATCCGCAGAATGCTTACGATCATGTGGTAGGAATCGAAATGCTAGTGCTTGCAGCTCAGGTCGCCATTTCTGCAACGTTAGCTTGCTTCTGCTGCAAAGTGGTTCAGTGCTGCTCTCCTCGAACCAGTGTGGTAAGAGCATAGTAAAATGCACCCAGTATTCCAGACTACATAACCATTTTACATCCCACTGCTTGCTTAAGGTCTTCTTCTCATTTTTTTCTTCTTTCAGCCCATGATTGTTGTGAATGCACCCTCGGCTCCTCAGTGATGCAACCCACTTGTTGAATCATCTTGTTCTTATACTGTGTTTTAAATCTAACCGATACATACTGCAAATATTTTGTTGATTGTACAATATATAGTCAAAATTGTATGTGCAAATTAACTTGTGTTATATTGTAGGTGTGTACATGTCAAAAATGCCATCAGTGGATCAGAAAAAACAAACCTCATTTCAAGAAAGGTTGGACATTTATGAAATGCAATAAAAAGAAAAACCTTTTTTTATTTAGCATACAAAAGTACGAAAAAATTACATTTAATGTTTTGGTTGACGAGCTTGTTTGTATTTTAAAAATATAAAAATGTAAACAAAATTAACAACAACAATGAAAAAACACTGAACAAAAGTTGGGACAGGGCAAAGTAAAAGTGAAAAATGGTGTATGGTAGATTCTGTTCAAAAAGATGTCTGAACACAAGATTGTAGAGAATTTGGTTCTATCACAATTTTTATTAGATAATATTGTGAAAAGCCTGAGGTAATTTTTGGAAAACTTTATCTGTGTAAGGCAAAACCAGAAACCACTGTTTAATGTGTGAATCCTACATGAACTCAGAAGGCACTGCTTCAGAAACTGCCTACAGAGCTCACTTCAGTATCTCTCAGGCACAAATTCCACCTGCAGAACTGCAACAATTAGTATCTTCAGTACCCAGGTGATTATTAAAAGTAGATTATTAAAGTGGGTGTTAAAAGTAAAGAAACATGCCCCTGTCACAACCTTTCGAGTGTGTTGCAGAAATTAAATTCTAAATTGGTTTGTATATACAAAATACATTTTCTGCTGAGTTTACTGGTTCTTCTTGTCCAACATACTTCATTTTACTGACCCAACGTTAACATACATATTATCAATAAACTAACCTTGAGGTAAATTTAGGTTGTTCAGTGAAAGCACTGCAAATGTTTTTTTGTACGTGTCATAAATAAAGGTTCAAGAGAATTTACAAAACACAGATTTTTGCTTTTATTGCATTTTATAAAATGGAAATGGGGTTTGTATAATATGCAACTAATCTTTACTAAACAATATAAGCTACAGAAAAAGTAATCTAATCTACTATTTGTACACAAGTGTTTTTTAATCTAATTTACAATTTGTACACAAGTTTTTTTTTATTGAAATGATGTTATGGACAATTGCTTGTTTAATATTTGGTTCTTGGTTATGAATTCAGTTTGGAGGAATTTACTGACATTGACTTCTCTCACATCACTAATTCACTACTAGCTTGTTTTATCCAGTGAATTGGTACTTGTATATTAATTAGGACACCACTTATATATTAAAAAATAGTCAATAAATTCCAATAATGAACATATTTGTGCAGTTATTGTAATGTGATTGTGATTTATAATTTCATGGAAATGTGTTTTGTTACTTTTTAAATTTTATTACATTATACCTTTCTATGACTTGTTTGATGGTCTTTGTTATCCATTTTGTTGATTCCTTTCTTATTATAAATGTATCAGTCCTACTGTCAATTCATAAAATAGTTTAACAGCTAAACGCAGATTAGAATCTAGATATAACAAAGTGAAGTTGACCTGGTCACAAGCCCTCTTCTCCAACCATTAGGCCAACCAAATGATACAAGCCACATGATCTGTGTAAAAGTGTAAAAGTACACAATTCCTGTACTTGAGTCAAAGTATAGATTCTCCTGGTAAGATATTACTTCACTACAAGTACATTGTTCAGTACAATTTTAAAAGACAGGAATACTTGCTTTTAAAAATACTTAAGTATTGAAAAGTACATTTCCTTTTTTATGTCTGCACATTGTTGTATTGTTGCCACAATGCATTTACAGAAGCAAATGATTAAAACTGCCTATTGACTGCACTGACTTGCTTGTAGAACCTATAGAACGGAAAGTTGAGGAATTTGCTACCAGGCCTATTGAAGCACAACTGAATCGACAAAAGGGCAGCCATTGTCGTTATTCACTCTTTATTAAAGATTCCCACTCTTGCCTTATTGGGCCCAGGTTGTCCATAAATCCACTGCCTTCACATGTAGTACTGTGTTTTTTATGTATATATGTAGAAAAACACATATTTAATAGAACGCATTTAAGCACAGTGTGAGCAACAGCATATGACACCAGATTCATCCCACATTGACAAACATATTACTCACAGTTTTGGAGCTGCGGTCATAGCTGCTAAAATACTACCACAGTAGCAAGCAGTGACCACATTACAGCTACCTACAATAAAAGTTAGTTAAGGCAAACAGTACATGAATGCTTAGTTTAAAATGTTTTTTGGAATTAAACATTATACCTCATAACACTTCGTCAGGTTAGGTGAATTTTTGAAGGCATTGGTGAAGTTTGAATACAGCTAAAAGAGCAGACATTACAACAATAAAGAAAGCTCTGCAGAGTGTTGAAAACGGCCAGTAAGATCATCTGGGCACCACTCCCAGCAATCCAGGACATTTACACAGACACACATCACAGGCAGTCTCAGGAAGGACTGTAGCCATCCTGCATAGCCACTTTTCACTCTCCTGCATTCCAGCGGGAGACTCAGGACAATCAGAACATGAACAACAAGATTCAGAGACAGCTTCTACCCCAGTGTTGTCAGACTGTTTAACAAAGTGCAATATTGTGCAATACCGTCAGTGCAATGTTGTCTAACAGGGTTAACTCCATGTAACCTACTCATGTGCAATATGGTCATACATAATCCATTCTCAAACCTGCACTGTATTGTCACTTATATTGTTATAGTTAGAAGAGACGATTTCTATTTTCTTCTATTTTTATTTTATTTATTAATGATTGTATTTATTGTCATGTTTAATGTTGCTAGGGTCTGCTGTCCTTTTGTAACATTGTTAATTGTGTAGTCTGTAAAGGAGGCATTCAAGTAACTCAAGTACTTTTTACATATGACAATAAAACTTAATCCTTAATCTTTATTTTCTTTATTTTATAATAACTAATTTTTTCATTTAAAAAAATCTCAAACATGAACTTTCATTCTCATTCTTAGTCATAATATTTTTACATTTTCAATGTTTCTTTTGTATGTAAAATTTTATTTCATTTTATTCTGGAAATAGATTTGTATTTTAGTTTTAGCTTCTGTCTCACTAGTGGGTGCAGTAATCAGTGATAAAGTGGGCAAACCATCATTGAAACTGAAAATGTTAATTTGTGACTCATGCTGACATCCCATTAAAAGTACAATATACTTAACCCCATTTTTACTAATTTAGTACATTTCAATAGCAAAGATTATTTTATTTTGATGCCATACACCTTTAAATTTAACAAAGAAACGGCTTCACTAACAGATATCACGCCTCCATGAATCCTGACAATGTCTGTTTGTAGTGCACAACGGGGCCAGAGGAAGTTATAATCGTCTGTTTTTTCCTGGATGTGGAGGAACTGTGCATAGTAACCTCTTTCATTGCTGTTTGAATGCTGTCCAAGATCACTTTGGTCATCATGAAGAAAAAAAAAAACGATATGCAAGACTCATGGTTCTTGCGATCATTAGGAAATGTGAATAGATTATGTGCAAAATGAGTTTAAGACAGCCTCTGAAGTCATTAAACAATGAAGACACTGGCGTTATATAAATCCACTATTTTATTGCTCAATAAATATTCTTCACATGATTTATGGCACACGTAAAAAGTATAAAAGATTCTCCTCAAAAGTACACAGAGCAAGACTCTGGGGTTATTTGGAGCGAAATTGGAGCTCTTCCGAATAGCATATAAAAAATAATTCATTTTAAAACAGTAATAGTAAAAGTATATAGTGAGAGTTCAGTGAAGTATACTGTAAAACTTGATTATTTGGCTAAACTTGCTGCATTACTGTGTTCAGCAGAACGAAGTAATATTGAATGCATGCCAAGCCCACCACAAATTCAATAAGTTAGCCTGAAGATCAACAGGTATTACATTCATCTCAGGGCAAATCAGAAGAAGACTGCAGTTTTACATCCTAATAAATACAATCACATCAAGAGGGATCTTATATCGGTGTCTAAAAACATGTATATACACAAATGTGACTTGACTGAAAGCCAAAACACTTCTAGACAATGTACAATACTTTTTGTTCCGTTCTTTGGCAGCTTTGATTGATTGAGGGGTCACATCTGGTCAAGTTTCTTCATATCTGCAACTCATCTGCCCAGTGATTCTGTATGAAATATACAATTTTAAGCAGATTTAAAAAAAATATTTTATTAACAATTAATCTATTTTACTCTTCAGTTATGGTAAAATCTGATCACCTGTTATAGGTGCTAACAGATGTATTTGCGGGTACTTACCTGAGAATATGAAGAAATTTCTTCTAGATCGCCATAACAACCACTTTTGTGGCGAATCAAATTACCCCACAGGACAGAGTGATTGCAGCCAGGACATTCCCCCTCTACAGGAATCAGATGATTGGGCTCTGACTTCAAGAAATGTTTAGCCAAACAAATCAGATGACAAACCATCTTACAGGAGGAATGGAAACAAGACAGTCTATCTGCAGCCTGAGGGAGACAAAGTCATGTAAGCATTGCTTCTACCTGCATGCTTATAATGTATTAATTAAACAGCCAATCAGCACACTAGATTTCACAACAAACATGTTTGCTTGCCCATTAAGCAAGTTTCCATTATTATTCCATAAATAATTCTACTAAAAAACAAGTAAAGAAAGTTTGAAAATGCTCTTATAAATCACAAAAACAGACATATCTGTTGTCACAGCAAAAAAGGCTCAACTTATTCCTCAAATACTGCAGGAATATCCAGCTATAAACATACATTCACAATCTCTCTGCATAGTAGACACCACTCTATTGGGGTTTCCTCTTGCTCCTTGTCTTCCTGCTGCTGTTTCTTCTTAGCACGGACACAGCCGAAGGTCAAAGGGATGTGCAGAGGTGGCTGCAGTCCAGGTTCAAAGTCTAGTCGGTACTCTTGCCTCAGCCAGCGCACCGTTAGAGGAAGGCGGCTCCATGGTGCCACCCGCAGCATGTTGGAGACTACACGCCAGTGGAACTGCAGGCTGGACTCTTTGCGAGTGCGTCGGGCCACTTGCGAGAGCCGGCGAGAGATCTGTGGGTGCTGCCATGCCCACTCGAACTAAGGCAAAAACAGGCATGACACTTACTATGTAAGGGTGAGCAGTATAACAATATGCTACTGTTATAATAAACCGTATCATAGTACATTTTTTGAGTGGCTCACTATCAGTCCTTCTGAACAAATTATTATAAATACATATTGCCTGTACTGCTCCTATTATGTTTTACTTAATGATGCTGGGCTGATTATGATCGTGGATAATGGTTGCACAAAATATATCATGGAAACCATTTCTGTAATCTTCATAACTTCCAGCCATGCAATGCAGGATGGATTGCCTGGGTGTGCTCCAGTAGGAAAAAAAAAGCAGCAGAAGACAATGTGAAAATCTTATGAAGCCTAAACATTCATGCACAAATGGAAAATAAAGGTACTATGCCATTCTAGTAGTACCACAATCTTACATGTTTCTTACATGTACATTTCCCTACTCTAACACACCATGCTTTTCTCATGAAGGGCTGGTTAAGTTGTTCAGCAAGATCACACCTCTTAGTAGAAGACTAAAATATGTATAGTAGTGTCACTTCAGGACCATAATTGATAACCAACGCAGTACAGCACTGCCCAACCTAAATTACTGGCAGACACATAAACTTAATATGAGAATTCACACTAAGCCACCCTGAAGCTGTTCTTGCTACTTGCTTCCCTTACTATTATACAGTATGTTGGTTCAGATTTAATTTGCCAACCATCTGATTCATTCTGTCTAGTTTGCTTGCTTCTAATGTCATTTACTAGTGACCTCTAATGGGCGACACATGAATTCCAGGGTAAACTAGAAACAGAAGTAAGGCCTTTAAATCATGCTGAGGTTAAACACGTTAGTAAAATCGATATTAGACAAAAGAAAACCTCTACAATCAACAAGATCCAGATTCCAGGGGGAGAATATAGACGTAGCTGTCCATAACAAGGGTCTACTCGTTGATCGAGCTGGATGGAAGGAAATGAAAGCATATCGGATAGAAACAGTTCGAATGCTTGTTTAGTGAGACCCCTTTACTCACCCTTAGAGCTGCAATATCCGACGGAAACCCATGGATAATAAGGACCATCTCCCTATAGGGCGATCAGAACGTTATTCTCACAAAACCCAAAAGGATCCAAAACAAATCAACACACGTGTAATTACAGTCCTTATGTTAGCGATTACCATGGTCCTCGGCCACTTGTTCTCTTTGCTCCCCCTTTGTGTCGCCCTGCGTTGTGTTGACCGATTCTCCGCTCAGGATTTACAGTGAAACCGATGTAGATGCGACCCTTGAATTTCGGGTTGGTGCAGTACAGCATGTAGACCCCGAAAAAACTCTCCACCTCCACCACCATGGCAACGGGGTCTCCGTTTACTCTGATCTTCGTCACCACGTCTCGTTAATCTAAGCTATTAAAAAAATTAATAGCAGAGCTACTGGGTCTGTAATTACGCTAGGTAGTGGGGGTTGGCATTTGATACCTATAACAAAAAAGAATAAATAGAAATAATGTCAAGCTGCTTTCGTTAAAGTCATCAGTGGGGGTCCTTTTATTTGAAAACAAAGTCACTTCGCCGCATATAGGACGTCTACGCTAAGCCTAGTCCAAATACTCCATTAACTGTACTGACATTAAACAAATTATGCAGCAGATCACCCTTGTAAATAATAAAACTTAATTCGTTTGTCAGTACTCACAGTTTAGTGTCAACGTTGCTGAGGTGATTAATATTCACGATTTATTTACGTTGGCCAAATCAGTAGGCGCTCATGTAGGCTTTAAGGACCCCTGTTTGTTAGCGCTGATAGATATTTCTCAACCTGATTGGCCACTAATATGTTTAGGGGTGTGGTTTTGTAGGTTACCAACGTGTTTATTGGTGATTTTCAGAACGGTTCCCGCCCCTTCACTTACCCGGCAGTTGGACCGCAAATGCATGTTAAAGACTTTTCTTAATAATAAACTTGACAAGTCTGTAATCAGGAACTGTAAACAAGGAAAGAGTGGTTTAGACGAAGATGGCTATCACCGCGGAGCTTATTCGTGAAAAGCTGATCGCTGAAATCGCTGCAGTGCACGTGGTATGTGCCAAACAAAACGGCTGAACATAACTAGAACGATCGTGGTCTTCGCATCACACCTAAACACACAGACCATTATGTTACTGCGCACAGCTCTGCATGTTTATAGTCTATTGTTTCTGTCTTAGGAAGTAGAAGACACGTCTCCAAACAGATGTGCTGCTAGTTTTAAGGTCCTTGTAGTTTCCCCTCAATTTGAAGGAAAACCACTGTTGCAGAGGCACAGGTAAGACTGACATTGTTGCAGTACATCACAGAGAGAATTGTTAATTCACAGGGCACAGGGTGTAAAATTAAACACTAAGGGAAATGTATGTTCAGTAATCACAATATTGTAGAGTACAGTAAAAATTACTGTTACATTAATATGATTCCTATGATTTCTATAATACTTTTGCTTTGAAAATATTGAACTTCACAGTGTCACTATGGATAAGACAAGGAAGACGAGTAAGGAAATAACTGTGCTAAAACTAGGACAGTCCTAATCCAGTGGACTGTCCTTTCTTTTAATTTACTTGATCTTGAAGCCTTGTAGGTCCACATTGGTCAGCTCTGATAATGTTTATATATATTTAGCCAGGCCACTGGTTACAGATCAGGCAAAATCAAGTAAAGCAGACAGGAAAATTTTGCAGTAGGAATATCTGAACTGATCTGCACTGCCTTTTAGTTCTGAAAACATGCAAAGGTAGTGTGATGTATATCTGATGGCTTGCATTCCTCTTATGGTGGAAATGTCCATATAACTGTCTTCATTCATCATTGGATTCTATATAAACCTGCATTACTATGGTCAAATCAAATTTGTGTAGATTGCATTTGAGCATTGAGCTTTACAGAGATATATCATAACATTATGACAACTGACAGGTAATGTAAACATTGTGTAACATTGACTGTTTAGTTATTTCATTACAGTGGAACTGGTCAGATATATTAGGGACCAAATGAACAGTCACTTCTTAAAAGTGATGTGCTGGAAGTAGGAAAACTGGGTAAGTGTAGGGATCTGAGCCAAATTGACAAGGGCCTTATTGAAATGACTAGATGACAGAGTCAGAGCATCTACAAAATGGCAGGTCTTATGTTAGTAGTTAGTACCTACCAAAAGTAATGTAAGGAACCTGGTGAACTGGTGACAGGGTCATGGGCACCCAAGGCTCGTGGGGAGTGAAAGCTAGACTGTTTGGTCTGATCTTAAAGAGGAGCTCCTGTTGTGCAAAATGTCAATGCTGGGTTTGATAGAAAAGGAACAGAACACACAGTGCAGCACAGTGCAAAAGATAAGGCAGTTTATAGCTTCTTTTTAAATCTGGCTTCAGTTGGGGGTCAGATCTAATCTCCATGGGCAGTTGATTCCAGCAGGGGGCGGCATAATGACTAATGACCTACACAATATTAGGCAGGTGTTCTGGCTGATCGGGGTCTATACACTGCATAATACAGTAGGTAGCATTTCATGAAACTTTCACTGAACTCAACGTTTGAACTGTAAAACTGGGGTGATGCTGTACAAGTGCAGCCCACAAAGACATCATAGATAAATAATGATGTACACATGTTTCAATTATTCATCTTGCAAGGTTGATATAAGTGCTGTTTGCAGGTTCTAAGATTCATTTAGCTGGATCTGAGGGTTTTAAGCTTAGTTCATAAATGAACCTGCTATAATTTACTGCCATAAATTGTACAAATGCCTCTAAACTAGGAATAAATCCGGTTATACTCAAAATTAAGTCGAGTTAATGAGTTATTCCTAGAGGTGCTTATTCATGTACAAATGTTGTTTCAATGGGTGCTTTTTTGCAACACCAGGTGCCCATCCCTCCATCTTTTAACTTCAGAATAACTCATAACTGCAGTTATTTTTTCTTGTAATTGCTGAATAATACATTTGATGGGTTAATACATTGTCATTCTCTGACTTTCTGTATGTTGTGTGTTTGTATCTCTTTAGGATGGTGAACAGTTGTCTTGCTAATGAACTGAAAGAGATACATGCCTTTGAGCAGAAGACACTGACACCAGAGCAGTGGGAAAAACAGAAACAGCAGTGACAAACACACAGATACACTCTGCTCTCAAAATGTTTGTTACAATAATTTGGTTTTTGTTTTACTTTCATATTTTAATGATCAATAAATCACACCATAATAGTTGCTGAAAACACGCTTCTTCCTTTATAAACATACCTGACCTGATCGTTGAAGCAATAAAGGAATGTTTCATGCCCTCCTGTATTGAGTAAGAGCTGTGGTGTGTGTGACTTTTGTTTTCACTTGAGCCTCTTCAGGGCGGTGCTCTTTACCATTTAACCACTCGAGGTTGTCTCGACTGAGGAGCTAAGCAAAAATGGAGAAAATTTCGACTGTATTTAAAAAGACGCAGAATGTATTAAGAGAGAAAATGAAAAACAAACGTATGGGACATCGGCGTGATCACAACACTGCTCAAGCAGGAGAGGAGAAGATTGGTTCTTGTTCAGGTACTTTAGGACGAAAAGGTAAGCTTTTGAGTGTCATTCATTAAATGTTAATTAATGTGGAAGTGACAGACCCTCTAAAATGAGAAGCAGTTGATGTTCTGTGGTTATAAATTAATTTTCCAGCACAAATTTGGTGTAAATGTGAAAAACGAGTCATCTCTCGACATGTCACACATTGAAACTGAAGGAAGTTCCCCAGGTGGCAGGTGAGTGGGTGGAGTTGTCAGGCCAGATACAAAGATAACGTGTTTGCTTTAACATTCCAGCAGCATGCCTTAAACTAGATGAAGCTGATGGTTAAAACTGCACACTATTACAAAGGTGACACACATGACAATTAAAAAATTATCTTTATTTGAATATAATTTAATGTTTAATACATTTAGCAAAAGGGCCCTCAATATCTATTAACATCTATTATCTATTGTTGACCTGTTACTGTGGTTGCTTTTGGAAAGGTACTTGTAGTTTTAGTAAGGTCATTGTTTCTTTGATCTAAGTGGGGTTAGGGGACTCTTCTTACATATATAGTAAGCCAAAACCAAACCAAAGCAAAGAGCACCAGAGCAGTGGGTTCCAGAAACCTTGTGTTTCTGCATAGAAAAGTAATCACTTTTAATTAAATTATTTGGGAGCTGAAGGTACTATTTGTTGCAGTGGAATATTTGCCCACTGTTGCTTGATACAAGACTTCAACTTCTCATCTGCTGCAAATGTTGTTATCTAATAATCCTCTTTAGGATGTTTTTTTAGGCAGTGCCCTTTAAGGGCCCGAAGATCATGCACATTTATTAGACTGCATAGTTGTAATAGCATTTAATACTTCTTTAAAGGAGAGGGGGGAGTCCAATTGCCCAGCAATATTAGTATCAATAACAGGGTTCGAGAGGTTCTGGAGAAACTTGTTCATTTTGGTATTGTCTGTAGGAAATTCGGACTTATATAGCAAGGAGTAAAATGATTTGAAAATAAAATTAATTTCCAAGGGATCTGTAGTAATTGTGTCATAAGTGTTTCTAATACTAGGTATCAAACGGGAAGAGGCTTGTCTTCGTAACTCATGAGCCAATAAGCGACTTGCCCTGTCACCATACTCATAATATGAACCACGACTATGTAATAGCAAGCGTTCTGCCTCTTTAGTCGGCATGAGATCAAATTCAGCTTGCAAATCTAGACGCTGCTTATTTAGTTCCGAAGAAGGGTTCAGTGTATATCTTTAATCAAGGCTACTAATTGCAGATGTAAGTTCTTTAAGCCTAGCATTAATCTTTTTGTTAGAAAGAGCAGAGTAAGAAA
>JBBPDA010000013.1:13733816-13748840 GCA_037974385.1 Arnoldichthys spilopterus | reverse complement strand
GTCTAATGTTTATCAGTACATTACAGAAAATAATTAACTTTATCACAATATGCTAATTTTTTGAGAAGGACCTGTAGTTAGTGGTTAATACTGAATTGTTATTGGAGTTGTCAGAATTTGAATGGGCTTGCACTACACAAATTCAATTATCAGCAATTCAACACCAGTTCCTTACTTGGGAATTTTTTGTCTAGTATGCAACTCCTTTCATCCACTACCATCAAATAAGCTGAGACAAAATACCCACATTGGGGTGTAACAAGCAGGCTAACGACTGCTTCCAAGCATTTGATATATGTGCAAATTTATGGCAAAAAAACCTCAATTGATTTTCAACTGCAAAATACTATATCCAGCACAGATCCAACACTGATGTAATGGTTTTGTAGCAGTGTGTGGCACACTCAAGCTTGGCTTTACATTGTCTAGCATCTAGTCAAAGTAACATTTAGTCACAGAAATTCTTGGACATTGAATAAACATTGATTTGGAAGGTTTTATTGGATATGGTTTTGTACCCTGATCAACGCTTTATACAATACCTGATGCTTATGCAGTGTTTTGGTCATATTATAAAGAGAAAACCAGCAAGAGCTTCCCCTTCTGGATACCTGTAGACCAAAACCTTTAACTTCATATAGCATTCTTTGATCCCTAGCAATCAAGGCAACAAAGACAACCATTCATACACACATTCACACCTACGGGCAATTTAGAACATCCAATCAACCTACTGCAGCCTTTGGACAGTGGTAAGAAACCGGAGAACCTGGAGGAAACACGCACACGAACACGGGGAGAGCTTGGAAACTCCCCACAGAAAGGCACCTGTGGCCGACCCGGGGATCAAACCCAGGACCTTCTTGCTGTGAGGCGACAGCACTAACCACTGCACCATTGTGCTGCCCTATTTACTGTATTTTAAAAAATAATTATATCCACAAATGTTTCATGTAATTTTCAAAATGATCACACAAATTCAATCAATCATTATATAAAAAAAAACATTCTCTTGCTGCTTCAATTTTAGCTTAAAACTTTATTTTGCAATCTAGGTAGGGCCTCCCTGTGAGGACACATGCTGAAATTCTGGGAACAATATGGGTGCAGCATGTTGGGTGTATAACAAAAAAAGCCTACATAGACCAGATGACAACCGTGTGAGAAAACACACTTCTGTTGATTCAACCCACTCAAACAGTTAATGCAACACATGACACTTTAGTGTGATCTCACTATGAGGAGATTCCAAAGTTCTAAACAAGGTTATCAGCTCAGCTAATTAACTGCAAATCCAACAGATTAAAACAGTCTACCCTTCAAGTTTTCACAATTTACTGAATCAAATATGAATGCACTTAAAGCAGGGTCTTATTTTGCACCCATAAATATATTGTCAGCCTAAACACTCCTACAACCAACATATGTACAAGCTTGCGCTTTCCTCCACATTGTAGGTTTCCCTTGTCATTCAAACCAATTTTCTATAAGGGGGTTGCCAGTGGATAGGGAGCACCTCTTTTCTCCAATATATTTGGCTCAGCCTGGACAGGAATTGCCTGGGAGAAGTTACAGAACGTTATGTTAATCAAGAAAATCTCAGTCAAGAGAAGACTTTGTATCGGTCATTATAAAGAACACACATCATTCCTCATATGCTGCATTTACACATTTTCTTGTGCATAATATCAACCATGAAATGCATAAAATACAGTTTTAATTAAAAAAAGAAAGAGTTAAAGAATGCTTTGAGTTTTACTGTTTGTTTTTATGCATGTTTCCATTGCCCATGGTCTCCTTTTTCATATTTTGTCATTTCTCTACAAAGTCCATTTACAGCTTCCATGTAGTTTTATCCACAAAAAGACAGTAATAACTGATTTCACACATTTTTAAACTGTGCTTTAACTGAAAAGGACCCATTACATCCTTCAGAATTAAGGAGGCGGTTCTTGCTTCTTTATCTTTAAATATGATACTGTAAATGACTTCTATCCCGATCAGCTGCCCTGTACTGTACCTCGTTCTAGAAGCATATCAGGCTGAAATGTATCGAACAAACTCTTCAGGTCAGACTGAAATCCTCAGGGACTTCAGGTCCTACTTTAAGATGTCTGCACACTTTGCAATGAAACATTTGTTTCCCAAGAGCAAATGTATTAGCTAGCAACGGCGCAATGTTAAAACATCCTTTTCTTTAGGAACTCTGCTACAGACGGTCTGCAGTAACAACACTTCTAATAACTTTAACATGTATTAGCACTCATATGCAAATGTGTTGATGGTTGTGACACCACAACCATAACTAACAATGTAAGCACTTTTTGGACTGTAAATGGACTGTATACACTGGGAAGTGAAAAGTACATTTTGAAACTTTAACAGTGTTTACATACTACATCAAATAAAAAGTTTTTTTGTGATATGGGCCCTGTAACACACAATGATACACTAATCCCAAAAAGACCATACAACACTACACTGATTTTTTTACTTCAAGCTCAATTCATAAAGATGTGTCTGTCTCTACTGTGAGATTTCTGGTGGAAGCGAAGACCACCGCAGTTCCGAAAACGCTTGCCACACTGCCCGCAAACGTAAGGCTTTTCTCCTGTGTGGATACGGAAGTGGCGTGTTAGTGCCCCTGAGTGGCGGAACCTCACCCCACACACAGAGCAAGAGTACGGGCGTTCTCCGGTGTGTATCCGTAAGTGTGTCTTTAGGTTCTCCATGCGATTAAAGTCCCGGCCGCATTCATTGCAATGGTAAGGGCTACATCCTGGAGGAAATAATTGCTTCTTGGCTGGCCTTCCTGAGCTGGGTGTCTTCCCTGTGTTAGAGGCCCTAGATCTGTGCTGTTGACTATGGTGTCTACGCAGATCACTTGCACGGCTGAATGAATGGCCGCAGATTTTACACAAGTGAACACTGGAATGAGCATTTGTCCTGACGTGGACATCATAGTTTTGAGGTGCAGGTTGACCAAGCTGAGTTCTGTCTACAGGCTGGAAAAGGCCATCGAAAGAGGCAGAAAAGCCTGGGTGATCACCAACAGATGAGGAAATGAGGTCTGAAGCTTCTGAAGAAGAGAAAGCAAAAAACATCACAGTCCAAAAGTAATATTATTAATTATGCAATGCAAGACACCCTCACCATATACAACATGTATCACAATAGTTTTCTGAGACTTATTAATACACAGACACATGCAAAAAGAATCAGCAAAACTATAGGGCCATGTTTGAAAAATGTTATGAAAAACTATGAATGCAATTATTATCATTTTCCAATTTTGCAAAAAAAAAAAAAACTATTTAAGAAGGAACAATAGGAAAACATCTACTATAATGGCATATAATGGGATGACAACCAATCAGCTATGTGTTACTATTTAGTTACTACACACTTCTTGCTGTTCCAAGATCTCTATAATTGATCTAAATCTGTCTTGATCAAACGTCTTTATGGTGGGCAGTTATTCAGGGTTCCAGACATATAGTCTTAGTAAAGAGCATTATGATGTACAGTATTGTGCAATGGTCTGAGGCACCTGAGAAAATGTTTTCTGTTTTCTCAAAAACACCAATATTAGAGTAAAAGCAAACAGTAACAGTGATTTTATGTGGCAGTTTGTTGGCTTGACCCTTTCCTGAGCTCTCCTAGTGGGCACCCAGTTTTACTTGTAGATTTGTTGGTTTGGGCTCAATCAGCCCATCATTAGATGAAATCAGGTGCTAATGGTACTTCCCACACATCCATGCAATGACTGGAGGCAATGAGGAGAAATCTGGAGCCAAATCTATGTCATCTAACCTATTCACATAGCATCAACTACTGTTTTCACTGCTTTACTGTTTGTTTGCATTTGTTCTACTGTTCACTTGTGTTTTTGCTGTAAAAAGACACTCACTGCTAAAATAAATGGAAAATGTTATTATCTACCACTTCCTAGCATAAAATCAAACATAATGATTTCACAACTTTTTAGACTAAAATCAAGCTTAAGACATGCTAAAGCTCTGTGATGAGACCATACCAAGACTCTGGCTGGGTCCAGGATCCATAGAATCGATTTTATCGCTTTGTGACTGCTCTGGATCCGGCCGCCAGTCTTCCAGCAGTTTAGACTGAACCAGGGACAGTCTATCAGGGCCAAACTCCTCATCAGAAGAAGAGTTGAAACCAGAGCCTATTTCACCATCCCCTCCAGATCCACTGTCCAGCTCTTGCTGTAGACTCTCCTCCTTCACACGAAGTGGCTCCTCCTTCAGCGCAGTAGGGGAACCATTCTGGTCACCCTGCATGTCTGGACTGGGCTCCGCTTTCTGGTGCTTCTCTGAGTCAAGTGAATCATGCTGTGGACCTGTGAAGGTAGGAGACACAATGAGATCACACAGCTTAACCTCATTTTTGCAGCACAACGCATTCATAACAATGCGATGGCAGACTGGGAGTTTGAATGGAACATTGCTTGAGGAAACAGACATTTTGAAGATGATTACAGCATTTTTCTACAAGTTTTGAGACAATGCAAATCTGATCATCTGGAGAACAAAGTCTCCTCTTAGCAGGTGCCCAATATGGTACAACCTGCTGCAAAGGATTGTGCTTCTAAAGACCACAATTGTGGCAGTGCTTCCACAACATCCAGATGAAAAGGACGGACCACTAAAAACCTGTTTCAGGTGGCATGAGCTTGAGACAACCAGAGTTAACAGGTTAGCTAAGGATGCACTAGGCCTTAGTAGAGTTGCTGGATACAGTGTTTCACATATAGAGTTTGTTTAACTTTACCATTGTGCATTATGCAGCAGAGTTTTCCTGGGTGAATATAAGAAATTTCTCATGAATGCATCAACAGCAGATATAAGTATTAAAAATATTTGATGAGAATACAGCTAGAAGATGAGGAAGAGTGACACGGGTTAGGGGAGTTGGATGCTGGGGGTCCAAGGCTACAATCCCAAATGCTTTATGAACAGTCCTTGATCTAAATTTCACTGACAACTTCAAGAGAGCTTTTTAGATCATATGGCCTACACCCAAACTGAGCTGGGGTAAAAATTCTCTGCACTGCCCCCACCACACATTTCTGATGAAAAGGCAGAACTTGAACAATGTGGAAACTACTTACAGGCAGAACAAGGGCCACCAGAGCAGCAGGAACAGAGGGAACTTGTAATATGTGGCAACACGCCACCCCGAGAACAGACTGAACCTAAACACTCTCTACCCAGGGCTGAGTTTTAGCCTGATGGTGTCAACCATGATGACACTGCATTTCTCATGAAGAGAGTGACAAATGACAGCCACCACATTCTCAACCATGAGAACATGATTCCTTCACCACAACAGCAGCTGTGGTGACATACTCGCAAAATGCCACAGCTACAGTCCTTCCTCTCTCTCCCTCCTTTATCCCTTCTCCTTGGGTTCTCAGAAAAAGGGGAATTGCTACTTGCAGGAATCAAGCTCCCCCTCTTGCTGCCATCCCACAGGTCACACCCAAAAAACACTACACCCCAGCTCTTCCTCCCTCCATCAATCTCGATGGGAGCCCTACTGCAGAGAGAGAGGTCTGTGGCTACTGCCACAGCAGAAACAGAAAGTGGATGGAGCAAATCCTTTGAACATAGCAGTGTTCCTCATAAATCCCCTCAAGACTGAGCTGGGACCTATTCCAGGTCTGGCAAGTTGGCAGGAAAGATGGAAGAGTAGCTACTTTAAAAGACACAATGCAAGCTGATATAACTTAAATCTCTGTACTGTGACAAAACAACATACAAGGGCAGTGGTGGCCTAGTGGGTTAGAACCTTGCCTTTATGAACGACAGGTCACAGGTTCAAGTCCCAGCCCGGGTTCCACATAGTTGCTGTCGATAGCTGCCTGCTGCTCCATGTGTGCATGTGTAATGGGTCAAATGCAGAGGTTACATTTCATTATGGTGCACTTTGGGCCTGATTGAGAGTGTTCACAATGACAAATCGTTACACACAAGTCACTTTCACTTTAAGAGTTCTCCAAGAATTTTAGTTATCTAAAGTCCTCCAAAACACTGTCCAAACTTTATATATGAATTCTCTGAAACGCTGTCAATCAGTTCTCCAGAAAATAACTCTTATTATAACTGATGATTTTTTTTAGATCCATCCATCCATCATTATTGAGAATACTAGTGCTCTATTTATGGAAGCCTGCTATAACAGGGTATCTAGATGACTATCTTATACAGCTTAATTCTAAAATGCTTAGGGTCTTTAAAATTATTTCAGGTATAAAGACAGTTCAGAGTGATTATGAGTGTTTCTGCATTTAGAACTCCATAAACCAGACAAGACAATGTAATTTCTCCAATATCATTAATGGGAAACTTCACAACACTTTGTTGTATTCTTTCACTATTATGGACAGGTTAACAAATACATACAGTTACATCTAGAGTTCCTATCAGCCAAAATGTGCACTGGGTTTGCATCCAGTTCCATCCAGTAAAACAGGGACATTAAATCTACATCAACATGGTAGAAATGTGGTCTTCGTGACTGTATATACAGCAATGGAGTGCATAACTCTTGAAGAAACAATGCTGTGTTTTTAGCTGTTTAGCACTTGAAATTCAGCAAACTGTGAACAGCTCTCTTCTCTCATGCATGTTTTCAGTATCACTAAAGACTGCTGATTCTAATCCCTCCTCAAAAAGAACTAGATGTGTATTTCTTGCTCTCTGGTGCATGGTGATGTAATGAGAACCCAGAAGCTGTTTCAGAAGCAACATTTTGTTAAAACAAGCTCCGAATTTTATGCTTGATCGTGATAAATAGGACAAGTACATAAAAGTATGCCAAGCTGACCAAGGGTAGTTAAAGTCTTTAAGGTGTTTTACTATTCATCTGTGGGAGAATTAAAACTTAAACAAACAATAAAATCAACACTGGTGAAGTCAGCTTAACAAAGGAAGGCTGGAGTCTGGCACAGTTTGGTGATGACCCTGTTCAAATATTTGATCAGTCAAATGTAGGTGAGTTTGAGCATGGACACCAAAGATCTGGCTTGGATGGCAGATCTCCAGACTCCCTGAATTAAAGTTTTTACACAGCCAAAACAGGAATAGCCACATCATCCTCATGCGAACCAGGGGGTGTATGCTGTCGTCTTAACGTACCTGGCTCAAGATACTGTATAGTTTTTGAGGCTGCGTTCAAGTCGTGTGAGCGAACACGTCCATCTTCGCGGATTTCTCTGAAAGACTCGTCCATTTCCTCCGATCCACCCTCGTCACACTCGTAGCTCTCCTCGGACGCCTCCTCTGAGGCCTCTGGCTGCTGCTCGGTTTTCTGCTGCTGTGTGAAGCCGCTGCCAGTCTCAGTCTGACCGCTCTGCCTCTCTGGCGGTGCTGCTGCTGCTGCTGTGGCTACAGGGCCTTTACGCACCGTGTCCAGCTCCAGTTCGGTTGACTGCAGTCGGGATTTGAGGAATTTGTTTTCCCTTAGGGTCTCCTGCATCTGGTCTCGGACATCCCCGAGTGCCTGACTGACCAGCTTGGAAATTTCCAGCACCGCGATCTCCACTGCCACCTCGAACGCTCCGTGGATCGTGGCCGCAAGCTCGTCTCTGAAAGACAGCGACACCTCTCCACTCAGAGCCAGCGAAGAGGAGCGACGGGCTGCCATCCCGTTCCCGTGCCTGCACCGCTGCAGTGTCAGGGATTAAGTACTGGAGTATGTGTTTGTTGAAAACAGCACGTTTGATTCCGCTCAGCCCCGCTGGAACATTGTTTTGTTGGTGAAAACGCAGCGACCCTTCTCGGTCTCGTCAGCTGTTAGCAGTGTGAAGACAACCGCCGCTCCAAAACGGAAGTCGTGAAAGAAACACTTCAAAATAAAAGTGCACACATTATCGTTCATAATCTACTTTTGGTAAATAAATTTACACATTTGGTGAGTAATACACGCAAATCACCAAAATAACGAATCTTTATGTCTGCCGAAATGTAAATAAGAATTGTCTGTTCGGATCCCTGAAAAGATGTCATGAATTAGTTTCAGAAATTAATATTAGAGATAACACTCTCTCGAATTAAACCGTGACGAAAATAATTCATATTGACATTAATCAAGGATAATTTTACAGATGCTGGTGAAAGTAGCATTGAAATTATTGTTCAATTATTCTAATTTAGATACAGTATAACATACATTTGCGTAATATAAATGTGTGTATTTTTCTTATATTTTCTTTATGATGTTTAAATTGATACCATATAGTGAGACTATAAATTAATAATAACAATAATAATAACAATACTAAAAATAATAATAATAATGACTATTTTCCAAGGGATTTTTTTCTCCTTTGGCATTTCTCGGCCACCGTAGACTCACAGTCTAGGAAATCAAGCCCAAACACTATCAGAGATTTACATCAGGTGTATCCAGTGAGAAGCTGTCAGGCGGTGAGTGTGACGCTTTCGTGTTTCAGAATAGCTTTGCATCGGGTTTGAAGAACTAATTTTACAGGTACTTTTGTGTTAGATTTACATGCTGATTTGTTTATCTGGGCTGTGAAAAGGGGAAGCAGGGTTAGCAGTATATAGTTTATCATGTCGACAGCCAGCCCAGCCCGTCTCCCACAGCTCACTTAAGTACAGTTCTACTCTTTATATCCACTTCTAAATAACTAGTGCATTTTCTGTGTGAAAGACACGTTCAGTTTACAATATACTGCTGTTTAATAGAGGACAGAGATCTCTCTAACGACGCTAATATTCACATAATCTGTGAAACATTTGTAAGGTTAGTAAAAGAGAGTAGCGTCATTTTGAGAAGTTTATCCTGCTCTTGGTGGGCAGCATGTCTGTCTGTTATATCAATTACAGACACCAGGACAATAATAAACGTTACGAGAATATGAAACTATGAATGAAACGCACAGTTTTCTCTTACGCCACACCTTTTAGAGGCACGAAGCACGTGCTCCTACTGACTGGAGGCGAGGAAGGTTGCAGAAATACAGTTTATGCAGTTTACTGTGAATTAGTTAGGCTATGGGGTAATATTTGCCGTAAAAAGTAGGGTTGCACCGATCTGACTTTTTTAGGCCCAATACCGATACCTGGGCTTTGGGTGTGTGCCGATACTGGGTAACGATCCGATGCCAGTGTTTAAATAATGAGCTGCGTGTCTCACTGTGTGGAGGAGACCGGGATGTGTAAAGCTTGATTGCTTCCCTGACTTTGTAAAACAAAACATAATAAATACATATAAACCTAATGACTGAATCATTTATTATTAAAACTATAATCATTCGCAGCAATTTGGTAAAACAAACACCAAACATTAATATCAATGGCAGTTAGTACATGCATGCACATAAACACAGAATATCAGGATTGAACTGAATAGAATGGCACCATTGATCAGCCCTTTGTTACGAGCTATTTGAGCCAGTATTGGGCCAGTATCCAATCGGTGTATCCTAAGTTAAAAGCTAGCGTATGAGGAAGTATGTTTCAGATAAGGAGAAGGTAGGTGTCACTGATTCCGACTGTTTCTACTGCAGTTCTATGTCCAGGTGGGGATGGTTTTTACAATCTTCTTTCAGCTCACTATGTCAGGACCAGTACCACTGCTGGTGTCTGTATATTAACAAGCAGAAAGAGGTAAGAAATGTGAGGTAGTCAACCACACAAGCTTCTGCACATGCAGTGTGACCCACCACTGGCAGAAAATACTGTGTGCTGGGTTGTTAGGAAGACAGGAGCCTTGAGTACCTATAGTCAGTAGTAGGGGTGTAACGGTAGAGTCGCATTGGTATTACAGACTATTCGTAACTGGTTTGTTACACTCAACATTTTTAACAAAGTAAGACTGAAATCAAACTAAGATTTCACAGTTCAAATGTATTCATTCTTAGACATGTACATTTTTTAATAATGATTTTAAACCATTTCTTCTTTTTCTGACAGTTTTTTTCCTTATTCTGCAGAGTCTAAGAATGTAACAGTACATTAAATCCATGATTTGTATCAGTTTATAAGTACACAATTCAGTTTTCTCACAACATTCAGAATAAATTTGAGTAGAGACAAGTGATAACTTTTCAGCTGTGGCACAATTTTCTAATGAGACTAGAGCTGGAAGGCATGAGGCGTGCTGTTGATTTATACTATAGGCACAATAGGTAGATACTGTTTAGACATTTTACTGTCTATTTTTCATGTAAAAAAAGTCTTTTGAAATTGAGTCTTCATTGGCATTGGTTGAACACCATAAACAACAAGGTCATGTCAGATAACATTAAGTAATAAAAATTATTCTCTGTGACACATTGTAACATGTCCACAATGCATATTTCCACATTTTTGCATTGATCTGTCACACATTACAAATCACTGCTACACCAGTTGTAGGTAGCAGATCTTGAATTGACTTCTTGGTCCATGCAGTCTTAAACACTCTGTTACATATTATTGTTGATACTTGCTGAATATTTTACTATCTCACTATCTGTGGAGGCTTTTCTTTGGTTTTACTGTTTGAAAGCCTCTAACAACCATTAGGTCTTTCATAAATGCCTTTCTATTCCTAGGTGATGCATTTTTCATATCCAGCCTTTCACAAATCAATATGTTCCATTTAAACTGTATTATAGTATTCCACCATTGATCTGAAGTCAAAACCCTGGCTGGGAACAGGAACCTCTTCCACTGTCCTTGGACCTTGGGTTATGCAGAAGGATGAAGCTGCGACTGCACTTTGTGGTGGACCCTATGGGCTGGTTGTGCCTCAGCATGGTGCTGTTCGTCTGGCTCTACAACACCCTCTTCATCCCTAAGCTGGTGCTACTGCCACACTATGCTGAAGGGCATATACCAGGAGTACTAGTGGTCTGTGAGTAGAGCAGAGTGATGTAATATTTGCACCTTGATATTTTGTAAGAGTGTAATGATGCCTTTATTATAATACAGTGTAGTCCGTAGTTTTTCAGACTCAGTGTTTTGTCTCATCCACCTCATGTTGTTGTGCTAGTTTTTTGTTGTTTTGACTCTCTTCTCAGTGCAATAGTTTTAAAAAATGAAACAATATTTTGGAGAATATCTTCTCTGAACTGTTTCTGTTTATGCATGTATTGGGTTATCATGATCCTTTACAGGGTGTAAACTTTCACTTTCACTTTAAAATAGTCACTTTCACTAAACTGTAAACATATATGAACTGTTGTCATTTTACTACATAATGCCACTTCTCAGGAGACCAAACTTATTAGCAGAACTAATTAATATTATGTTTTGTTCTTGGACACACATTTGCAGTGATTGACTACCATAAGTGTCTGGCCTGTATAAATAATTAGATAAACGCATTAACATGCCAAGATTTTTTGTAACATTTAAAATGTTGAATTTTCATTAGGTAATGTTAATAATGCAATGCACTGTCAAGTCTTAAGATCAAACCATAACCTCAATCCCAGACTAACGTACAGTCAGGCACAGAACCTGTGTGCTTCTGTGTTGTACTGATGTAAAGAATCTTGGGTTCACCCACATTTTGAAACAATAGCTTGACTATCTGGTTTGTGCAGTAGGGAGACTGAGTGAAAGCTTATCTTACCTGTAAATAGTTACCAGACAGGTTTGTCTGGGGAGACAGAAAAGATAATTATGTGAAACCTTTACCCTAACCGGCATTTAGAAGAGGTGTGAACAATTTAGGTCATAGCAATGCAGGGTCTGAACTGTTCACCCAGTCCAGCTAATGAAGAGATTGGCAGTTAGCTGGAGCAGGAGTATTGAATCTGGGAAATCTTTAAACTTGTCTTTTTGAAAAAGGGTCTTATTTGCATCAGTACAACTATAGTGATCGTGAACAGAATACTAGTAGAAGCAATATTTGCAATGAGATTTGTCTTTCTGTGTTAACCAGAGATATTTGTTGTACGCTGCATCATAAGGGTTTAAAACAGGCCATAGCCCTCCTATCCTTTATTTTATCTGGCCTATAAAATTTGGGCTAAGGATGGAAAGGATGTTTCATTTAACTATTCAGACACAGCCCTTTAGTTTATGTAACCAGAAAATGGAATATGGAATGAAATAATTCAATGTAAATGTGGATGATTTCTAATCATATTTTTGAGATATTCTTTAAGCTATTTTATATGATAAATCACACTGATGTCTAGACTGCATGTCACTTTTAGCATATAATTTAGTGAAAAAAAACACCTTATCTTGTTCTGCTGATTTCCAGCATTATGCAGTTTTTGTGTTGTTTTGATTTGCTACATAAGTCCATTATTACAGTGTCTGAGTAGCATGGATGCTGTTTTTCTTGCTGCTACATCCATAGCTATTCTGAGAAATTCTACCTCATAGGTGGCTTTGTTTTATAGCCACATTACAATCATCACTGAGGTGGATACATTAACAGGCCTGAGCATCCATATGTGGTTAAGACAATGAAGTTATTAATTTCTCTCTCTTTCCACCCACTCCTCTAGGTTACTATCTAGCATCACTCTTGTGCGTGTCTGCATTGTTAAGGGCTTCCACAGCTGATCCTGGACGTCTTGCTCAAGACCCCAAAATCCCACTTACAGGTAATTTATTCAGGTTTATTTGGGCATCTCAAGTCTTGCAGAAGCAACTTCCGTCATCATAAATAACGGTCATCTGCAGCAGCATATCACCATAAAATATTGGCTACTAAATCGAATCTCTAATTATGCAAGATGAATTTACTCAAATGGAAAAGAACTGGTTAGATGTGATTTCTCGCAGCAGATATCAGACTCAATTATAAGTGTCTTCCTAATACTTATAGGCCCAGGGCCTTTCCACTCAGAACCTTGTGGATAAGACTTATGACTCAGTGGTGCCTCGTGGGGCTTTGGAGGTCATAACTACAACATGGTATGTGTTAATGTGATTTTAATCAGAAACAAGATGGATGTGCTGAGAATAATGGTTTCCTGTTTGCTGCACTTTATGTGAGTGAGTTTTTTTTATCCAGTTAGAGATGTGTATAGCTCCCAAATAACAACCACAACAACAAAAAAAACGCCACAAATATCAGCAGCTGCTGCTGATTTTTGCTTTATGTGCCCCCCCTTTGAATTTTTTCACCCCTCCTTCCTCTCTATGTGGTGTTCATGCTAGACCCCTCTTTACTTTGCAGTTTGTAAAATCAGAAATTATAAAACATTTTCAGACCAGTTATTTGTTCATTTGCATTTATCAGACACTCTTATACAGAGCAATAAACAACAGTGCTTTGTAGTCCATGTCTGTTCTTCTATCTGTAGGGCTAAACCCGTCAACAGCTGTCATTCTACTAAGATACTACTAGCTAATAACACACACCATAACAAACCATGTCCAACTTGTAAACCCAAAAGACAATAAAGATTATAAGGGTAAACAATTAACAATAGACAGTGACAACAAATGTGCAATAAATATGAGGCTAGTTAGTTTCTAAGATAGTCCTTGAAGAGGTGTGTTTTGAGTCAGTGACTATGAGGGACTCATAGCAGTTCTGATGACAAGAGGAAGTTCATTCCACCACTGGGGAGCCAGGACTGAAAGGAGTCTTGATGTAGATCTTCCTCCTCTTTTGTACATTGAAGACTCAAGGCGAGCAGTGGTTGATGCTCAGAGATTATTTTATATTTCTTGCATATTCTTTGTTGTTGTTTTTATATATCTGTAAGTAGAATTAGAAATACAGCAGATTTTTGGCTGCTTTTTTTATTTGTTTTTGAAGTTTTGCACATCTACCAGCAGAGGGCACTGCTTTGCTGGATTCAGATATGAAATACAAGTACAGCCCCGCTGGTGACTTTCAAAATCTACTGTGCATTTAAGAATGGATTGAAGGGTAAATAAAGCTCTCAAATTTTATGTTTAACATTTTATAACATATGTACAGTGTTTGGGTAGCGAAATTGGATCCGTAACGTTTCCCTGCGTGAATTACGGACATTAGAAGTGGTGGAAGGCACATTATCTCTTTTTATTGCTTTTGAAAAGAGAAAAAACAGGTTAAAATGTAGTTTAACTAATGTGTGGTTAGAGAACTTTCAGCTCTCCATTAGTTATGTGTCTTCAGCTGCACTTCTTTTACCCCTATCATGAGTTACCTGATCCGTTTTGGGCTGTGGATTTGTAAGCTGTGGCAGTTCTCTGAAAGCTCCGGTAGAATCAGAGAGGAGCTCATCACCTTACCTGCCTGGCACTAAGCTAGCTAAGCCTGATCAGCTTTTTTGGAGCTGGATGTGCGTGAGATTAGCGCATATCCACTTGCCATAATGGCGTTAGAAACTACCCTGAAAAGATTTGAGTCGGCTGACTTGACAAGGTCATGTAAAATCACATGAGCTATGCCAGTAGACATGGACAGAGGCAATAACATGAAAAACATAAAGCTGAGGTTTAACACTGCATTGAATGGATTACTTTTTCCTTTCTGTTGCTTTGTTATCTAGATCATGATGTAAGGTGAGAAGAGCACACCTTTGCTTAAAAAAAGCATACAATGAAACATAATGTAAATGATTCTAAACAAACTGCAATCACAATCAGGTTATTTTGGTGCTATTTAATATAATACAACAAGGGTGTTGGAAGATATTGCACTGTGGCGGCCCTAAATAAACCTTTTGCACCAATATATAGCAGACAGAAGATCCACATACTTGCACATACAAAAATGTAGATCTGTTCCTGTTAGTTTGCATGTCGTTTTTATATATGAATGTGGAGAAGTGGAGGAAGTGTAACCTGTATGAAAAAGCATTAATTATTTAATATGGAATCGGACCTTCCGTTGAATACTCATATACTTCCTCGAGAGTTAAGCACGTGTGATCATTAGATCAGTGTCTGAGGTCATTATCCTGCTTCTAGTAATCAACATGGACTTAATGCTTTCTACCTCTAGTTGTGTATGTTTGCTTGACGTCTGAACATGTGCATACTTGCCCTTGTTCTCTGTACCAGAGTTTGTTGACATACTGGATAT
>JBBPDA010000013.1:13714423-13729203 GCA_037974385.1 Arnoldichthys spilopterus | reverse complement strand
GTGTGTGTGTGTGTGTGTGTGTGTGTGTGTGTGTGTGTGTGTGTGTGTGTGTGTGTGTGCGCGTGTGTGTGTGCGTGCGCGTGCTGGGTGGGACAGTTTAACACAATGGAACAAAGACTAGAGATAAGGTTGTGAGGTATGGTTGCATGTGTGTGATATGTAGTGTGTGTGTGTACTGATGCACTCTTGTTTCTTCCTTTGGTTTTTAGGAGCTGTTTGCAGTGCGTCATGAATTAGCACTGTTGCGCATGTCCTGCTTCATGGGGATGGTTATGTTTGGAGGCATGAGCAGTCTCTTCTACTCACAGATCGCAGGCATCCTTGCCGTGAGTCAGCCTCATCCCACTTGCATGCTTTTTCTGTAACTTGTTTTTCACACTCTCTTTTTCCCCTCACACATCTGTCTGCCAATGACACAGCAATGCAGATTATTCCCCTTAAAGGGAAAACTTATCTGTAAATTCAGAAGAACCAGTTTTCTTTGGGCATACACATAACATTCCTTCTGTCCTGGTGGGCATGCATCCAGCTTTGTTCCCTGACTCAAACACATCCACTAAACTTTGTAATTAACAGATGAGTTTTCACAGGTGTGTTTGAGCAGGGAAATGGTTAAACTGGGTTGGAAACCTCCAGGACCTGAGTTATGCACAATTGATTTAGATAAAATCAGTGGAGAACAACATGGTTACCAGTTGGACTGCAATGATTTCTCTGCCAAATCAGCCAAATAAGTCAGTAACCATATCAATTATGGGATGTGTTATTTACTTAAAAACCATCATTTGAAAATGTTGCATGTAGTCATTCGACTAAATTACTCCTGGTGATCTACCTACCCTACAGAGTTCAGTTCCAACCTTGATCTAGTAAAACATGATCCAGATAAGAAAGAATTTAAGGAGCATCTAGTGAAGTGAAGTGAAAGTGATTATTTGTCATTGTGAACATACTCAAGCACCACAACTAACCACTGTCTACATCTAGGAGTTAGGTACACTTGCCCCACAGGAAGGGTGAATGGCCCCAATTTTTTAGACCTTTTAAATCAAGTAATCACTTTTTTTTTTACTCTTCTTTAATTGATCGTGGCAATGTGACTCGGGGAAAGTGGGGGGAAAAAAACAGTTTAGAGATACATTTTGTTGATCAGTATGCGAATAATCATTAATTGTTGGGTTATTCATAGCTAAATATTTCATACTTTGGCACAAAGATCGATAAAATGAAGCTGGAACAATTATTTGAAATTGGTAATGTTGACAAAAAAGCAGCATTCAACCCAGAGTAGGTTAATGACTAACTGAAGTGTATAGCTGTTTACCTATAGGGTCATACCTATGTGAGCAGATAGAGTAAAGCATTAAAAGAAGCAAAGGCAGAGTGCAAAATTACATACAACACGCTAGTCTTACTTAAGTGTCAATTCTGAAATTCTGAAGCAGCAGAACAGTTATTAAATGGTAGCTTCTCATTCATACCAACCAACCAATATACAGCTACTCTCAGGACAGGCTGTAAGTGATTTGTCAGAACAAATTAACGTTACCCATAAAAAAAAAATCACAGCTTTACATTAATGATATACTAATGCTATTTGTTGCGTTATTTTTAACTGTAATGGTTATGTTACTGAGAAGTATTTACTTAAAAAAGAACCTGAACATTCAGTAACCTGTCCTGTCACATTGCTGCCTTTACTACTTGACTATTCAAAACTGGTGAATGAGTTTAAAAGAACAATTCTGTAATTAAACATTTCACACATGAAAAATGCAATCGTCCCAACTGGGAAACCTACTCACACACAACTTATTAGTGGCAGGTGAGTTTGGTAAGAGATGATGGTATCATGATTAGGTATAAAAGGTGCATCTACCTTTTAGCTTAGCCTTTGCAAGGAAAGATGTGTCATGGCTCACCACTTTGTCCAAATTTCATGAGAGAATTCTGAGTCCATTCAAAAGATATTTCTCAGTGCAAGATTCCGAAGAATTTTAATTTTTCACCATCTACAGTATATAATATTCAGGAAGTCCAGAGGAATCTCAGTATGTATAGGACAAGGCCAGAAACCACTGCTGGATATGGGCAACATTCAAGCCCTTAAGGCACAGGATTAGAAACCATCTTGGTGCTTTGATAAACTACATGGGCTCAAGAGTATCTTGGAAAGCCATAGTCACTTAACACCATCTGCTGCTGCAACCTGAAACTTGTATTATGCAAAGAGAAAGTAATGCATCAGTTCTATTCTAAAACAACACTTAGAACTCTGGGCTGAAGTTTATCTCTGGGCTGTAGTTTATCTCAAATGGAAGGAAAAGATAGTGAAATGCGTAGTGTGGTTAGACTAATTTACATTTCGACTTAAATTTTTTAATAACGTTTGTATTTTTCTTATTTAAGTGATTCAGATCCTACACTCAGCTAAAGAGGTCTGTTATTCTGATAAGGTGGGCTAGTGTAAGTTGTTACTGTATTCACTGTCTTTATCATTTGCTCTGCCAGTGTATTAATACTCTTTTCTCACAACTCTACTGCCTCTAGCTGCCAGACATGTACACATTCTAATAACTCCAGAAATAAAGCTGGCCTGTGGCCCTCTGTGCTTGCACAAATACAGTCCAACACAGTCCTCTGGTAAAACTCTCAACTAGAGACTGTCCTTACACAGTTCATACACACTGTTCTTTTCCCCTACTTTCAAGGAGTGAAGTGTCTCTAATTGAGAAAGGCTGGCCTTAATTAAACAATGACCAATTGATTCCGGAGGCTTAAGGTGGTCCATTATGGTAATACGCAGAATAGTACGTTCAGCTCCCTCCCACAAATAAGTAAGATTTTTTTTCTTACTTTAGGGAACATGAAACGCACACGTGCTCCTTCTCTTTATTTCTGCTCTTTCTCTGCTTTCTCTGTTGACAGTGCTGTCATTTTGGCTGATAGGGGGGAGAAGCATAATCACTTTTGACTCTGATCCCTTAATTGATGACTTCATGTGAGGAGCAGGGAAAAGAGGATTAGGTGTGACCTAGTTTAATTCACAAAATGACCACAACCTAGAAAATGAGCGCACTCTTCGCCCTAATCTGATTTTCTATTGCCCAGTCATATCCATTCGTTGTGCAACTCCACCTGTTGTTTCTCTCTCAGTTTACTCAAATCATCAACTTGCACCTTTAGACATTGTCTCTCTTTTTAATATCAACTTTTTATTAATATATTAGCCCCTGGGGGGTGGGGGGGTAGTGATATAAGCATCAAGCGAGCATCAGAGCAGTTTAATTCTACTAAATTCAGTGAGACTATATATTCAAAAATCTGTAAGAAGCTCCTTCTATATACATAAGAACTGGTTTCTTGTCGCAAAATAAGTCTCAATATTAATTCATATTAATTATCCTTTCTACAACTGTGTTTTGCTACTCTGCTATTCTCCATGTTCTGCAATTAATTTAAATGCAGGCACTTCAGCGCTGAAGCCTATGAGTAAAGCTAAGCTTTCTTTATGATGCAAAACCACCAATAGACATTCATCAAGCACAATCAACACTGCTCTTGCTTGCCACTACTGATAGTTGGCATTTGCTTTTTGTCTTTGAATAACAGAGGCTGTGCTATCCTCAAGACACCTCCCCATCTAACCATCCACATTACATGCCTCACAGAGCATACGTATCTTTGGCCAAGATGGATTAAGGAAGAAACCTGCTGATGAGATGCAGTAGGACTTCCAAGAGAAGTGGCCGTTTAGCACAGTTATTATCACATTAATGTGTGAAATTGTTTACCGTGTCCCCGGATGTCCCTGAGTACATCTCTTGGCAGAGACTGATCTGTCCTCTCCTTGATTGGATTCCCTGGCCTTGTCTGTGTTTTCCTAGCTGCTGTTGTCATTAGCTGATCAACATAAGCTGCCTTATCAGACATAACCCCTCCATAACCTCTGAAGCCTTTTTTCCTCATGAAGATCAAGCATGTGAACAAGATCAAGCATACACGGTGAACTTTCTGGCCCTACTGTACTCTAATATGGAGTATTATAGGATTAAGGGGCTGACAGGATAGCTGTCAATTGCTGTCTTGAGTGTACGACACTTAACTATTGATCCCTGATAAGATGCTCTCTTCACACCTTCATACAGGAGTCAGCACAGTGTACTCTGCTTCAGCTAGGCTTGGTTGGCATCCTTAAATATAAATCACTTGCATCCCTGTCTATTTCAACTAATATAAAGTCCATAATCAAGTAATTTAAGTTCACAGATTAATTGGCTAAATACTAAGCCTTCTTTGACTTCACCATGATCATTTAATGGTGCATTATTCAAAGATGTGAGCTCCTCCTATTGCTTCCTCCTCTGTATAGTAATGTGTTCGAATGAAAACAGGAATCATAGTGTTGAGCAATTTCTAAATGGCTAACAGTGCAACAAAACACTCTGCACCCAGTTGGATTTGATTTATACTGGGTTCATGATTTAATATATAATCTTTTGAACAAAATTTATATATAGCAAAATGATGACAGTATCCATGTTGCACACATTTCTAGTCAGACTGGAGCTGGAGGATGGATGAGGGTGTGTATGAACATGAACATGTGGTGTGATGCTGATTGGTGCTGGATGTTTGCACTGCAGTTCTGGAAGGGTGGGTGTATTAGATAGCTTAATTTTCAAAAATGTTAATATTGTCGTGTTGCCCAGCTTTACCAACCCAAATACATATGTGAAAAAAGTAGACCCAGTGGAAATTGTTGAGCTTTTTTACATCTTTAAACAAGAGAACATTTCAGCCCCTTTTTAATACAGTTTCCTACAGATAAAAGTCATATACTTGAACAAAACCACAAGGAAAAGAGTCTTTTGCTCAACAAAATAATATCAGAATTTGTAATTCTTCTGTGGCAAAAGTAAGTACATCCTTGGACTTAGAAGCTAGTATAAGCTCCTTAAGCAGTAACTTTAAACTCAGAGTGGAATTTGCATAATTGCCCACTAGTCTCTGACACTGGCTTGCTAAAATATTTTTACCACTCTTCCTCTTGAGTTCAATATGTTTGAGGGTTTTTTGCATATAGTGGCCTTATTAAACCCCATGCAAAAATTCAATGGGGTTCCAAAAAAACCCAAAAAAACCCCGAAAACTCTTCTTTCTTCATTTTGAGACCTAGCGTGGTGGATTTGCTAGGACTATTATCCTGTTCAGTGGTCCACCTCTGGTTGTACCTTTTGGACAAATTACCTCATGTCATCTTTAACTCTCTTTGATATGATGTTGATGTCTGCAAGCGCCCCAGTCCATGAGGCAGCTGCAAATTATAACATAATTTGCGTAAACATAAAGTCTGCTTTCAAGCTGTTATAAACTTTTAGATAATTTTCTTGAAAGCAGGATGGTTTATTGCAAATTATTTAGAGATCTTTTCAAATTCTTGCCGAGACTCACAGTCAGGTCTAAATAGACAGGCATCTGTTGGAGGTTCTAATTCATCTGGAACACCTGATTTAAATTCTGTGGTCTTAAACGTAAGGGTGTTTCTGCTTTTTTTCAATGTGATCTGTGTGGTTTTTTTTTTTCATTTTGAAAATGACCACAAATTGTCAGTTTTAGAGCATAATAATGTAAAATGTTTCTTTTTTAAATATGTAAATCATTTCCCATGACTGTTATGTGTGTTTTAATCAGATAAAGCATTCAGAGCTGCATTTTTCACCTTTTTCATTGCAGACAAAACAGATAAGTCTTCATGTCCAGTTTACACTTTACTCTGGCTCTTATGTAGATGACATGTCGATGAGTAATTTTAGCCTTCAAATGCAGCCTGCGTATTCTCAGCTGACTTGCATTACTCACTTCTGAAAATCACAGATGGGATTGGCCAGAAAAAATTAATCGATCCTTTTGTGGTCACGTTGGGGTTGATATACTTGATTCCAATCCTGGTTAATTCTGAACCTGCACCTTTAGTGTGAACATGTCTTTTTTTTAACATAATTTACATGGTTGACTTTGCTGAGGAAATGTCAGGTCTGCACCAGGTGTACATTCATTAGCTTTAACCTTGAATCCTTGTGGACTGTATACTAATCAGTGTTTTTGTTTTTGTAAATAGCTTTCAGTCACACATCGCCCCTTCTCTCTTTTCACTCTTTCACAAACGAGTTTCTTAGTGGTAGCGCTAACCCTGCCTTATTTACATACGCAGCTACAGCATTTCTTCTTTGTCTCTTATTCGGCTTGCCTCACCCCTCACCTGGCATGTAGGGGGGATTTAAGTAGGCCGACGCATGCAGGCCTATTGTCCACATGCAGATGCCCTCTTGCCCCTGTGCCAACTTGGCAAGGTGAAGAGGGCACTGAGGGGTTCTCTCTGCTGACAGCTTCACTGTCTCTCTTTTGTCTCGGTGCATGCTGTAGCGCCTTTCGTTCTCAGCGTGGGAACGACGAGGAAGGGGTGTAGTACACAGGCCTGTGTCTGCATTCGTCAGAAGTGCTGTAAATCATAGGTCCAGCATGTCTGCCGTGTTTCATATGTGTGAAAAGTTACTTTGGTTGTTTAACATTTAATGTCCTCCTTCTTCCTTTTTTTTTTCTAACAGGACACAACCACTATAGAGAAAATGTCCCACTCCTCAGATGGGATGTAAGTGTTCTTATTGTTTTAAACCAGGTGAAGTTTTATTAACGATGAAACAAGGGCTGTAAATTTCTGAGCTCACAATAATTAGATGTGATTGCAGTTCTTCAGGACTCAGTGCATCATTAAATAAAATTAAATTTGGCACCATTCAGAATTATTAAAAGAAAAGACACTAAATGCACAAATGTGACTGGAGCACACAGTAATGGATGTTGAATTTGTACAGTAAATTGAATGCATCAAGCCTTTTTTAGGGTTGAACTGAGCTTAAAAGTGCCAAAGAAGTGAGAATTTTTTATAATTATAAATATAATAAATATCATTGATTCTTTTGAATCACCACCTGCATCACAGTGCACTGATGCTTTTGTATACGCCTCGAAATAACATGTATTTACCTGAATTTTTTTAGTAGTTTAAAAATACATTTAAAATGTTGATCAGTGCTGAAGTGCAGCTTCATTTGTGTCTGGCTCTTAGCGGCGCACAGCGTTCCTGGCAGCAGTCTCTGGCTGAGGTGTTTGGCACTCGCTGGAAGGTCCTGTGGTTCTTGCCGTTCAGAAGCAGGCGGCCGCTGCGTCTGGACTATTCCCCTAACTCGCACGTGTAGCCAGACGGATGGACAATGGGACACACATCCTTTACACTCCTATCTCTCCTCCTCCGCTCAGCCTCTACACTGTGGCCTGATGTTTCTGAGGTATCCAAACTCCAATCTTCTTCAGGTTTCGCGCTATTAGTGAACTCTACTGCATACTGGCCTTGAATTTTTTAATTCCAAGGTTTAAGGCTGGTCAAAGCTTACGTCTCATGGAATTATGGGAGGCTAAATGTAGCCTTGCTTTTTAGCTTGAATAAAGTGTATATTGTTTGTTTGTTTTATATTGAAAGCTTTATAAATGGCCACTGAATGTCATGGTTTGTATTCACTGGAAGGGACCATCAGGGGTACGACTGAATTAAAGGGTTTATTGTTTCCAGGGTAACACTCATTAGTTTGAACCGCCCCCCTCCCTTCTTCTGGTTTGGGTTTATATGAGTGACTGGCAGGGAAGAGTGGGCTCCGGGAGGTTTTATCTGTGGCTTAGTGTGGCTGGTGGCTGATGGCTCTAGAGGTGAGCCATGACCTCTGGCAAAAACTAAGGACAGTGCCAGACAGGCTCAGCACTGACTGTGCACACAAAACACTCACACACACACACACAGGCACACATACTCAAACACATCCTGTGCCGTAATACAGCTCTAAATCCTCAACTTGAATTGAGCACTTTGCCCCATCAAGAGGCGTTCCATGTGATCACACTTTTGTCTGAAACTTTTATTTCATCACATTTTTGTGCCTTTTAGGACCTGTCAGAGACTATTGGCTTAAATTGCATTTGTATTCTTACTAACTATATATTCTGACAAATTATTTATTGTGAAATCCTGTTTTTAGTTACAGGTAAAGCCATGTTTTGTCTTTTTTAAGGTGTCAAAAACAATTGAGGCAGTTTTGCCTTTAAGTAATTTTTCTTTTCCAAAAAAATAAGTTTTTTTGTCTCTGTTTGAAAAAATATGAAACTTATTCATTGAAATCGCCAAGTTCGCTAGGTTTTAGGCCAAATGTCTAATTGCATTTTAATATGCCTATTACACAATGACATTTAAATTTGCTAAACTATATTTGCTGGGCAATCAGGTAAAATTTATCATTACATCACAGTATGTCTCCAGATGTTTTTCTGAGAATATTGTAAAATTGTCTTTATGTAAAGTGACAGACTGCATGTTTCGTTACAGAGAGAACATAGTTTAGTGCAGTGTGTGAAACATTGAATAGAAATCATTTGAAGTTTTTGAATTTGTTCAGTGTGACTCTACTGGCTCTTTTTTGTTCATTCCACCTTTTCAGGAAAAGTACATATGGTGACGAGGTGTAAAGTGTACATTTTATTTGGAGTATTGTGATCTGTTTTTCCCCCACCCCTAACTGTATAGTACTTGTGTATACAACTGAAGTTGAAGGAGGGAAATGCATTTCAGAACATGACATTCAGTTTTCAGAGTAATGAATAATGGTCTTTCACTACAGAAGTACTCCAGAGACCATTGAATTTGGTTCTTTTATTGGCTGCAGCTATTGTGTATTGCTAAAAGTCAAACTTTTAGTCCGATTTTGAAGTGCCTACTCACAACCAGTCTTTTTTTTTATTTAAGTCCAGCCTTCTTTTTTCATTTTGAATCAGTTGGTTATGAATGGCTTTCTAATAGGGTGAAAGGGTTCATATTAATATGTCTAAAATAGGCTTTAAAATCATTTTAAAGATTCACTTAATATGTATCAAAGTAATTTCAGCTTTAATATTGTAGTAATTGTAATAATTGAATCTACTTACAAATGGGAAGCTTGTTCTTATTCCACAGTATGCACAGCTGAGTCCTCTAACTCTATGCTCATGGTAGATCTATCAGTCTTACTCAGGCCATTATGAATCCTATTTACTTTCTCAGTGACATTTTGGATTGAGCTTGCTTTCCATGTATGCACACTAGAACGGACTTAGCCTTATGTGACTTTGTATAGGAACGGTTTGGCAGCGTAATGTAAAGTGCTGGTTATTTTTGTGTTTTTTTTGTTTTTTTTTGTATTTTTAGCAATAGTTTACCTCATGTTTTATATGTATTTAATTTTTAGAGGTGAGTATTTATTGGAAAATCACTCCTGGGTGAAGAATGGAGTTGTTTCAGAACAAAGAAAACAATCAAAGGAGTCTCGATACTTATGGTACCTGTGTACTGCTGGAAGAAATATGAAAAATGTTATACTTATTAAGAACACGAAGAGATCAGAAAGTCAGTTTTTTAAACATCCTGACAAACTGTGGACTGGTGATTTTACATGAAATTTATTTTTATCTGCTGCACATGTAACAGCCTGGCCATGAAGCATTCACTTTATTACTTTTTTTAATTTTACTGTAATTGTATAGACAATGGGCTATATGGTAACTGTACACAATAATATATATTGAAATGCTGGGTTTTACTTGCGATTGTTTAAAGTTATTGTTTAGCAATGTTGATTTTCTTTTTCTAACCATTATAACACCAAGAGGCTTCAAGTTTTTTGTTTGCTGCTATCTGTATTGCCCTGCTGCGTTTCTTTACCTTGACAGACTACTTTCACAGCATTATTTAACATTTTGATTTTGAACGTCTTTGTTGCCGTACCACCAGGGTGGTATGGCAATGAACTGAAATGAAGAGCAATGTCACAATTTAGTTTGTTAAATAAATTCTGATGTACATGGCTCTGTATAATATACCGCACATATGTGATGTGGCATTGTAGCATGACTGTAATATATTCCACTGATATTCTTATTACATTATGTGAAATATGTAAATCACGTAGTCTGTAAAAAACACTCTTTAGCTCAGTTAAAACCTACTCAGAAGTACATATGTTTAGTAAAAAAAAATGTAGATGTGTACTTGTTATACCATTGTAAAGCAATAAGACCTACTAGAATTTTCTTCACTGTGTTGTACACATGCTGATACATGCCGATCAAGAGAGCAGATGCGTGCAGGTAGCTATTTGGTTTACATCTACTGCCGCTAACAGTAGAAACTATGTATGTTCCCTTCTCTCTGCACTACTGTAAGGTTTTTATTCAGGTCCAATACTACATAGTTCATCATCATTCTTGGGGTATTTTGTCTATTTTGTGTTGATTCTTTTCATGTGGTGTAAATCAAGACGTTTGCCTTTATTTTGTGATTAATGGTCTACACAGAAAACATATAACACGAACTGTTATTTATTAGGGTATTTTTTAATAAAAGGTGTTTTGCAATCTCCAACCCTATTGCTTTGTGCCTTTTTTTTTGGTCAGCATCTTCTTTACTCCATCTTTAACATAATTGTTAGTGTTCATAATGTCCTCGTTATCAGTATTCGTAACTACTGCTGTGTGAGTTTTGTTGTCTCTGGGAAACTGCCCTCATGTCAACAAAATAGAGATGCAAAGGTCCTATCTGCATTTATTTCCCTTAAATAAAGAGTTTCCCTGTGACCTAAAACCAGCACATCTGTGGCGGAATCTCACCCGTCACTCAATCGTGCAGGTTATTTTTATAGGCTTGCGCAAATAAAGCTTCACTTTTTTCCATGCAGAGCTCAGCCTCGCTCAACCTCCTCTTAGTTTTACATTAGCTGACTAGTCATTTCTCTTTCCTTGTCCTTTCTTACACTCCATTTTCTTTTGCCTCATTATTTTTACTGTCATGAAGTTTCCCTCACTGTATAATCCTGTATGCACCTCACATTCTTGTCATTGGCCTCAACAATTGCACAGCTCATTTATAGACATGGCTCTTTACAGAATCATCCATTGAAAGGCTCTAGGCTTTAGTGAGCCAAAAGTGTGCTCATTATTTTTAAAGAGCCCATCTAATGAAAATCTGAGTTTCTCTGGCTTTTTGAAAGAGAGGAATGCCATGTAGTGTGTAAACAAAGTTTTAAAATTTTGAAATGAACTGTTAACTCTTCAGCCCACATAAGTCAATATAAACTGCAAAACAACCTGTTTTAATGCACTATTATTAGTGGTAGCTAAAAACCAATGTACTCGCATATATAATCAACCTACCAAAAGTTAGCTCCACCTATTCACTCTCAAGTTATAAAGATTATTTTAACCTGGTCTGCTTTTTGTTTGAGGCACAATACAGAGCAGCCAATCAGAAAAGAGCTAATTTCCATTTATTCATCTTAAAGGCACAGTGACAAAGCCAGTTTAATTCTAATGGTAGAAATATGTCAAATTGTAATATAAAAATATATATTTTACCATTTTTGCTACATAAATGCACAAAATATATTAAGTTTACCTCCAGAATAATAGCAATAGTACCTCAAAAACAGACTATTAAAATGAAAGGAATTTTTATTCTGTTATAACAAATAGCTAGCTGTTATTATTGTTCTTATGGTTGTTAGGATAGATTCTGTTGATTGATCAGTTGACCAACATTATGTTGTGCTACATGCAGTGATATCTCATGCAAGATTTTCATGTTTAAAATTGGAGCTAGCATTTCTGCTTGTATTTTGTTTTGGTACTGAGCATAAGCAGTTTAAATGGTGCCACCTCTAGTAGTCAGTAAACTTACTATTTAAGAGTGTTTAGCTCATGAGCCGTTTCTGTTTGTTAATGCTGGTAATTTTTTTCTCTTAATTATTGTTTCACTTCACCACAACCGATGTTAATCCCAAATAACATATTCTGTGTGCACTAAACATGGTGATATTAAACACATCTGCTGGTGAGAGTAACAAGCACTTTTTCAAATGTGCCTGTGCATGCTTTGGCTCCTTTTCAGGTTGAGCATAAGTCACACATCTGTGATTTCACAGTGTTTACATGAACTTGATGAGCATGCCAAATCTATTGTTTCCCACACTCCAGAAATGTTAATAATGCACTCCCAATCGGGGCTCAAAATGTTTGATTTTGGTAATTTATGCCAGATTTAACCTTTAAGTTGGACGTGTGAGGGATTGGTTTAGACTGATTTGGCCAGTGTGTTTTGTTGGTGGTGGTGAATATCAGCAGCCCGAGGTGGCCGTGCCTCTCGGTGGCTCCCTCAGTGTCTGGCCCGCTGCCCCATGCCTGCTCTGCCTGTCCCTGTCAGCCTCATGCCCTGCTGTTTGCCACCGTCTCTCTGGTGATGGGCTCTGTGCCACACACGGCTGCTGTGACAGTTAAGTGCTGGTTTGAGTCGCCAGTTGGAGTCCCTGCCGTTGCCAAAGCCCTGATGCCTTATATGCGTTTAATCAGGGCCTGAAAAACACACAAGGCCTGTTGGTATGTCCTTGGGACCTTAATCACCTCAGCCATGAAGCTTTGGCTCGTCATCTGTCCTGGTGAACCTTTACTGCATTTGGCAAGCCCTTTTGAACCAGATCTCTAATTTATACTTGACTTACAAGGAAGGTGTTCTGTAGTGAGTTACCCACCTTAGTCCTAGCTGATGGGAGAAATCTCTGACTTTGAGTATGATAATAATTTGACTCTGGGAGAATCTTGGCTGACTAACAGCTCTTAAGTCTAAGTTAATGGTACGAGAAAAGTGTTTCCTTTGTAGACTTTGAAGCACCCATGAACATTTCTTTGGATAAGAGTGTCTGCCAAATGCTGTAAATTTAAATGATTTGATTATGATTCTTTGACCATGATTTGGTTAAATAATTTTTAGACCGTTCTGAATATTTTTTCCGAATTTACTTTTTTTATTTTTTTTATTTTTACCCTTCCAAAAAATGGGTGAGTGTGTACACCTTATTATACATCATTTAAATCAAATAAAATACTAATTCCAAAATCGATACCATCAGCCCGACGACCTTAGCACAATTTCTTTTTCCTGTTTAAGCACGAAACCTAGGACAGAATGTTTTCCTAGAAATCAGTGACTAGGGAAGCCAGCTGTGGCACATCTTTGAGGTGAGCGTGAGGCACTCTGCTTCCAGCTGAACAAACAGGTGCTGGTTTGTTGGGGCATTCTGAGAATATATTTTCAATTCCTGCATAATTACTGTCGTTTCAGAGCTCCAAAAGCTCCAGAATGTTCATGATCAGTCTGGGCTATTTCCTCATTTCCAGGATTGTAGGATTGATTTGGAAACTGGGGGTCAGGGGTCAATTCTCTGGAGATAGCCAGAAGCTCTGGCTTGAGGTATGGTATTGACATGCCTGCTTTTCCCAAAATTATAAATAATAGTTTATTTTATTCATAAATGATTAATAAAAAGATCATTATTAAAGAGCACATGATTTGTTTGCTCATGGAAGTTTTCTGACTTTTTATTGGGTAGATGAAAAGTAAATGGAAGGCAGGATGTTTCATGTGGGTTACTCCACAGAGAGGCAATGTCTGTAAAACAGGCCTTACCCATATCCAACCTCTTCTTAAAGAAGAATTAACATGTTTTCCATTTTTTTAAATGTTTTTCTGACCTGCAGAGTTTGGGCAGGCTTCCACCAGTATGCCCTCTTACACATTCAACAGTTCCTACACCCTTGCTCATTTCCTAAAATGTCTGTCAACCAGCTGCTTGTGGACAGGTTTAGAAATGCCTGGTTGTCATGGAGGAGCTTGTTTGGTTTGTGTTAGCCTCTGCATTAGCCTTTCTGAGCTCATTGTTATACAGGAAGCTTTGTTACCTGAATCCTGAACTGGCTGACTTTTGGTCTCAACTGCTTTCTAGCAGACCACCTGAGAGCTGGGGACTAAGAATCAAGTTGCAAGTCTTTAATCCTGCAAAGCATGTACCTGTGATTCCCTCTTTGGGTGAAATTGTGAAAGAACCTTTCAGAAAGGGTTTTCTCCTGCTTAATAGTTCAACAAAAAAGTTCCTCTCCTCGGCTGCTTTGTCTCTTCTGGAAATTATTTGAACATATGCTCGATTAGGGCAGATGCAGGGTAGATGGGATATTGGCATAAAGGTGTATGCTGAATCTTCATTAATCTTCAACCTTCTACCAATCATCAGCGAAGCATGACACATTTTCCCATCGCTGCATCTAAATGGTTTCGAGTGATGGACATTTTGATAAGTGAAAGTGCTCTATGACTGAAGCCATCCCTTTGTCGGCCGAGCAGAAAGGGGAGACTTCAGGGAGGATAAACTTTGCTTAGATGAGAGGAAAGGCAAGCCTTTTATCTTGGGCAGGCACAGTATTTTACACAATGTCTCTCCAGTACGACCCAACAAAGAGCTCCTTATGTACTTCCTCTGGGCTGGCAGGCCTAATACCGCGGTGCTGGGGATGGTTGCGAGGAGACGTCTTTTAGATACTGAGCTGCTTCGGTTGGTGCAGCGGATAAAGAACAATTCATTGGATAAGCTAAATGTGTGTGTGTGTGTATAAGCATGAGCTGTGCCCTGCTGAAAGGTGGCCAGAAAGAACTAGCCTTAGCAAAGCGTACCTCTACCCCTTGTCTAAATGATTTGGTTTACTTAATAACTTACTCTTTATCCATTTTTAATCTACTATAATGTAACACTGCATTTGAAATAACAAACATTGCCTTTAAAAAGTGTGTTCTTTTTTGTATTATTTTTATACTTAAGATA
>JBBPDA010000013.1:13695348-13714323 GCA_037974385.1 Arnoldichthys spilopterus | reverse complement strand
CAGAACAGATCTTTGTAAAACAAACAAAATCTACAAGATTATGAAATTCATGAGAATATGTTCTAATCTGTAAATATGACGACAGCACGGAGAGAGATTATCACAAGGGAGTGCATTACAAAGCAAGGATAGCTGTGTTTCACCACAAACACTGAAGGCTAAAAGATCCAAGCACTTTCTACTAAATATATCAACCCAACAAATAAAATGTGCTCATTTATTAAAACAGTTTGAACAGTTTTATTTAAAATTAATCTATTTTAATTTTGTCTCACTTTTCCATGTTGTTTTTTTATGTCACAAAAACATAGAAATGGGGTGCACAATATATATTCACATTTTCCAATGTAACAGAACTTACACCTTCTTTCCTCCAAATTGCAAACTTCAGATTTCCATCATTTCACCTTCTTATTGCCTTGCCTTGTCTTGTTGTGGCTTACATTAACTTTTGTTGAACTCTGACAAAGCCCCTTAAAACTGTTCCCCCCCTTCTCTTCCCTCCGTCACGGTCGGATGCCTCCCGCCCTGATGCTGTCCCTCCAGTGCGGGGGTGTGTGTTGATCATCTCGGTGTGTGTCCTCCTCCGTGCGGTGGTGTGAATGACGGCCGCTGTCTGTGCTGACCGGCTCCCTGCCGCTCCCTATTCTTCCTCTGAGTGACAGTCGCTCGTACCTCTTCTGAGCCGCCCCTAAGGACCGCCTGTGTCATGGCAGGGCCACCTCGCCCTCTAAAGAAAAAAAAAAAAAGAAAGACTCTTGGCTGAAAGTCTTTAATGTTGCTCTCTTTCCTCCCAGGACACACGGAGCGTGAGCCTGACCTCCAAACAAACATGAGGCTGTCTCACTCGCCTTAGCCAGACCTCATTTTGGAAGCTGCATCACTGTGGGTTACACCAGAAGAAGTTTACAGGGGTGCTTTCCAGATGATGCATTTCAACTGTATTGTTTTCCTTTACAAAGCTGTATCACTGTGGGATACACCAGTGGAGATGGGTTTTCAACAATGTATTTCAACTACATTGCCATGTTTTATGTAGATGGATCACTGTGGGTTATACCAGTGGTAGTGAACAGTGGTGTTTTTTTAAGTTACGTATTTTGGCTACATGTCCTTCCTTCAGAAATATGCATCACTGTGAGATACGCTACTGAAAGTAAACAGAGGTGTTTTGTAAATCGTGTATTCCAGCTACATCTTCCAAATTTGATTACTGTGGGTTACACCATTACAATTAAACAATCATTCTTCACATAATTTATTCACACTACATTGTTTTCTATGATGGTAATTAGTTTAATATATACATACATTTCTTGCAGTAAGTGTCAATGCAGAATATCTTCCTGTCTATTCCTGACACTAGTTAACCTGTTTTAAAATGTAGATTTAATGATCTGGTCTTACTCTTGATTCTAACAGATGCACAATAAATATTTTCTGAGCATAGATCAAAATCTGCCATTCAGCATTCATGGTTTCAAAGATGATCTGTATAATAAAGCTGACGTCACATTGTTGATGTGAACTGGTGACTTGTTGCTGTATGCCTCAAGGCTGATGTCTGGTTTGGGTGTGAATTCCTTTCAGTCTGTGGAGATTCATGCCTGATTTGTGTGGTCTTGTGCTGTTCTCGGAATGCCTTAACCATGTTCCCCAGAACATGCACACACTTATGTTATGACTGGAGTCAATTAACCCCCATTGTTCTCTTCCTATTGTCCCAAAGCAGATGTCTTCTTTTTCCCTGGAGTGACAGGTGGTCATTTGTGTGCAAATTAGGATCTCCAGTAGATCATGGATCATGGATTTTGTAATTAAACAATTTAACTGAGATGGCTACATTCATGTGGGTTAGTGTCTGCTTGTGAATTACATATACTGTACACCCATCACAACACTTAATGTCATTATAGATATTCCAGTTACACCCACTTATTGGACAAATTTGCGCAACATGGTAGATCTACTTATGATTCATTTAATATGTAAATATTCTGTCAGAATTTATATTTGCTCCTTAAGTCTGGCTTACACTGGCCTAATTAAACAAATGGCCACCTGTTATTGTTACGAGATTGGACATCTGGCTTAACAAAGGATAGAATAATAGCAGTCTATTGGAGTGATATGTGGGATGATATCCATGTTACGCATCTATTAGCAGTATGATTGGAGGTATTACAATCACGGGTTCCTCACAACGCCAACAGCGCTAGACTGGGATTAACAGCAAATCTTCACATATTGTTTATAGGCAATTAGTTGCAGACAAGCGTTCTGATTTTTAGCATTGTTGGACGGGGACAGCCTGTTCCATATGGACCTTAATTAATCCACATGCTATATGATCAAGATATATTTGCTTAGATGAATTAACTCTACATAGTAATCATGACCCTATACATCTACCTGAACTAACTGAGTTCAGGTAATTCTTTAACATTACCCTCTTCTCAAGATGAACCAATCACAGCACAGCATTTGGCTGTATGGGCATACCCTCTAATTATTAATGTCTTGTGGGTTTTTGGGTTAAGTGCTTAGCATTCTCTGTTAAATGCACTGAGGTACTTTACAATGCTTTCACAAGGCTCCCAGACTAGTAATAAAAATCAGGCTTCACAAAAAGAGTAGACAGATTAATGTTCAGGCTATTGTAACAGGACTGATATTGACTTAATCATAAAACTGATAAATAATGTTCTAATTATAGTATTATAAGTTTATGCATATGATAAAACATCAATAAAAACAAACTTGTGCTTTATTTAGTAAGTTTCTAGTACATGGTTGGATAAAAAGATCATGTTACTCTCATAAAAAACTTTTCTCCTATTTATGTTTTTATTTTTCTGCTTCATTTGAACATTGCAGACTCCTTTTACATTTTTTTGATGTTTTGCAATACATGGACCAATAGAAAAGCTCCAAAATGACTATAATATGCTTTTATATTAATTTAAAAAGGTAATATTAAATTATTTTTAATTAATTAATTAATGTATTTATTGGACAGTGACAGGCCCACCTTATACAGTGTTATATTAGAGATATAGAGAAATAAGTGTTCAGGCTCAGTCATTTCCCTGTAGGCCATAACGAGGCCTTAGCCTAAGGCCAAAGTCCATGAACAGCCTTATAAAAGAAGAAAGTGTTTTGTTGGTCTTTGACTTGTAGCAGGTGTCAGGCCTGCTTGGATCAATGCGCAAGTTCTTTATAACAGCTGCACCCAAAGACTTCAGCACTTCCGGGCCATTCAGTGTATTGATTGGCATATTGATTTTTCCATGTAAACCACACAAATACTTGACAGAAAGAGAGTAAAAATCCAATTAAATTGAGTCTGAGAAAATAATCCTAATCCAATCAAAGCGAGGATACGTATTGATCTGCATGAGCAAAATGAATACAGTGTGTATATGGAAAAGGGTGTTTTAAATGGAGTAATGGGTTTTTGTCTTAACCAGTTAGCCTGTGTTTAGCAGATGGGACAGAGTTTACTTCCTTAAAAAACAGACTTATTATTCAGTTATTAATCTTAAGACATGTTGGTCAATGACTATAAATAATTCAGCTACCATAGCAACTACTGTGAAATTGATATGCCGGTTATATAGTTACGATAATGACGAACTGAAGTGGGGACCCACACATGGGCTATTTGTGAATACAGTGGTAATAGAGTAATGGAGAAACATTGCTGGTCTTTGTCTATACAGCACAGTATTTTTCTTGTTGCAGTCAGGACACATCCTTGTATCTCCAATACCTTTTTTATGTATTGTTTGAATATATTTGTTGCATTTAATTTCATTAAAAATTTCACAACAAATGGACCAAATATGTCCTTCTTCTCTAAAGTTAATAATTTGAAAACATAATACTTTGTTCTGACAGAGATGATAGGCTTATACAATATTTTTGAATTTGCACTCATCTCCTTTTGACCCTTATTTCATTCAGACTTTCTTGAAAGCGGATGCTTAATTTATTAACTTAGCTTCTCTCTCATACAGTGTATACTGTGTCTGTAATACAGTGCTGTCTTAGAGCTCTCATGTTATTGATTTGGCAAATCCTATCCCTCATTTAGGGGTGGAAAAGTGAATATTGCTGTTGTAATGTTATAATGACCCTTCACCCATAGTGTTTACAGATACAGTCACCGCATTTGGACCTCAGAAGAAATGTAGGAAGGGTTTCGGAAATGAAAAAAATAACACAGTGGCAATGTAGAAAAACACTCAAGGTATTCTTCTGGCCGCTAGCGCCACCTCGACCATTGAATGCCAGTCGCAGTGTGCCCTCGACTTGCAGGACAGTCTCGCACAATCCCACAATTCACGTGGAGGGAAGCAGCTGCTGGCGGGAACATTCTGGGAGGAGGTGGAGGTTGGGAATGCGCGGTCGAGGGAAAACGCTTTGGATAGGTTACAAAGAGTGTCCCAAACATGGCACAAAGCTGGCATTCACTCTCCAGTCCCACCACGCAGGCTTGGGAGGCAGGTTGACGCGCACTTCTCTAAATGTCAAAGCCCAAATGTAGTTCGTCGTTTGTTGAGTGTGTTTGAGAACCAAACTTAATGTAGAGAGAGCTGGACAAAGAGCATGTGTTCAGATTCAGTTTTATGTGTTCCGAGAGCAATTCTACACTCTTAAACATAGAGGTTGCAAAATGGATTTTGACTTAGACGTATCGTTCTTAAATTGTTATAGAACTTTCCCATTATGTGGAGGAAGGTTCTTCACAATTGCATATTTCATATACAGAAGCAGTTCATATGTCAGTCATTCTTTTGTGAGGGTCCAAGTGTTCTTAGAATGCTGAACATTGTTCTTCTCTGGCCTTGCTTTTGTTGGCACGTTTATTATGAAGAGTGTAGAGCAGAACAAGTGCTAACAAATTTTTTGCATGTTTCTACTGTGTGGCTACTTGATGCTTCTTTTGCAACTGGATAGATTCATTGATTGATACATGTGGGAAAAGCTGCTTTTCATTACTTTAAGCAATAAAAGATACTATTAACAAAAGCCACTTAGATACAAAAGTGCCAGCATGTCCACTGGCTTTTTGCAGATCATCAGCTTCCTGGAAAGATTTGGACTTTTAGGCACCTGAGAACGTGACTTTAGCGACTTTACGTAACCCTGTTAAAGGCACGTTAGTGGTTACATGACTTGATTTTACTAGATGTTCTTAGAATGATTAGTGTACTTGTTTTACTACACCTACACCAAACGTCTTAAACTTAATAGTACATTTTGGTCCTCAATTCACATCCTGTTTAGTAATGGAAATCCTTACAAGTATAGAGACCAACATGTTTTCTGTATGTCAGTTTGATTTAAAAACCTAATTCTCAATCATGAAAAAGTTTATACAGTGATAAGAAATGGAGAGTCATTTTATAATAACTATTAAAATTGTTCATCCATTATCTGTAGCTAATTGTGGAGGTTGCACCTAAGTTAGACCTGTGCCCAGCCATAAAAGCAACACTGGTCCTGTCAAGTGCAGTTGTCCTGTCTGTATTGCTTTACATTCATTTGCCTTTTAATGTGTCACTACTACAAAAATGTATTTGCCTGCATCCTAATTGAATATGATTGTATGAAATAAATCAGCCGTACCAATTTGGCAATTCATCATTGTTTTTAATACCTTATCTTTTCACTGAATATGCACATCTGCTGTCAAAGATGCATCTGCACGTCACAAGAACATATTTGTTGTCAGGAGATTGGAAGTGCCCCTTCTGTTCGGACTAAGGCAGAGGGATCCTTCTTAAGCAAACCCTAAACGGACAAATCCATCAGATGGCTTTAGACGAGGCAAAAGCGACACTTTCAACTGAACCAATGTTATAACTGGATAAAGACTGAGGATAAGCCCAGGGAAGCATTAGGAGTGGAGGAAAGGTGCTGGTCAGCTGTGCTGAGCCTAATCTGCCTGCAGTGAAGCCACTACTGTGTCTTTACAGCCAGGACTCTCACAAGTGCTCTGTCTTACTTCCAAGAGCTCCTCACACCTAAAGTGTACAATAGCTGCTTTCCTTTCATTAGCATTTTTATATGGTGCATGAAGTCTGTGTGTAACAGCACTGGTATATGGGCAAATTGACACTTCAGGCTAATCACAGACATTCAACCAAGCTTTAAGGGTATTTTTATATGAACATGGCAAATGGCCTTACCATATCACTTTATACATGAATTCAATGATGACACATGAATTGTAAGAAACTAGAGGCTGTTGTGTGCAAGTTTTTATTAAATTTCAGTTAAAAATAACACAGAAAATTCCAAAAGTTAAAAAAAAAAAAAAAGAAGTTTTTTTACACAGTAACACATTACTAAATCATCTGCAAATCACAGCTTTGAAAGCTGAAAGAGGCTCATCCGTGCTACCGATACTGCCCCATATGCCTTTTTGCTGTTTCAGGCATTTATGCTGAGCTTAAAAACCGAAGCTTTAGGTAAGTGAGGCATTTCTTGTGGGAAAAACAAACAAACAAACAAGCAAACAAACAACAGAATTCCCCATCATAGCGTGGAGTGTCTGAGAATACCTGTGCGCCTGTCTCTCGCTCTCTCTCTCTTTCTCACTGTTTCTCAGCCTCTGTTGCTCTACCTCCACCCCCCATGTATGCAGTCTGTGATATCTGAACCGTGCCTAGCTCTCATGTCTATGAAACTCCCCAGTCTTTGTTTGGGGAAATTAATTCCTATTTGGGCCTCCCCTCATTGACAAGGGGGGGGGGGGGTCATAAGGGAGGGGGGGTTAAAGTGTGTGTATGTGTCAGGAGGAATGAGGGGGGTGGTGTTCAGCCCACAAGTCAAACAATATACAATAGATAATGCAAATAAAGTTTATACTGCGTCTCCTCACAAAAGCCCCTCACTGGCCGCACACTTGCCGCACTCCTCAGGGCGCCATAGAAGAAGCATGCTCCTATTCTACACTGCTTAAAAAATTAAAGCCTTTGCTGAGGGGGGTGTGTGTATGTGTGTGTGTGAGAGAGAGAGAGTGGGATCCAGATCCTGATCCTGTCATTATAGGCAGCAGCGGAGGCTGGAGTCATCGGTCGTATACAGGGCTGTGTGTGTGTGTGTGTGTATGTGTGTGTGTGTGTGTGTGTGCGTTTTTCCCATAATGCAGTGTGATAAGGATTGGCCTACATGAGGCTGCGAGTGTGGCATCTGATGAAGGCTTGATTAGGTGTGTTATCTGCTCCTGAGCTGCTCCTGATGAAAGCTACTGAAAGGGCGATGGCTGGGAAAACAGCAGATAGCTCCATCAAATGGCAGCTATGTTATGACATGACAGCCCGGACCTGGTGGATGGTAAGTTTGGTGTGTTTTTTTTTCTTTTCTTTTTTTCCTTTTTTTCCCCTACTAATTTTTTTTTCTTGCCTAGCAGCTTAGGGCCACATAACTCCTCCTTCAGAGCACTTCCCTGCATGTGTTGAGACAGGGTTGAAGAGGTTAGGGTTACAACTTTGCGAAACTTTTTTTTTTAAAGACAACTCAAAGATCATAATCATTGTTCAGATGTCAGCGAGTGCATTTGCAATGAATTCTGTGTTTCTGGCCATTGTGAATTTTTTGGCAGACTTTGTGTTTGACATGAACTTACCCTCACCTCTCTTGCGACCCCTCTTCTGATGTTGCCATGTGTGTTGTTGTTCAGTGGAGTGTATGAAGGGGCCAGGGGTGTTGCTGGGGTCAGGCAGGTTCAGGGAGTCGCGTAACCCTGCGCTTGGCTGGATGTCAGAAGGCTTAGGCTAACACGGGGAACTCCGCTCTCTTCAGGTTCAGGAGAAAACCCTTGGTCCCGGCTGTGACAGGTTATAGATCATATCTTAATCAGCCATTGCTCCCCACTGTAGAATCCTTGACAGTTCTGTAGATGCAGCAAGCAGTAGAGTGGGTTCCAACTGAGGACTGGAGAAGATGAAGCAAAATACAGGTCTTTGCTTTAATTCTGCTACAGAATTCCTCCAGTGGTCATTTTCCCTCCAAATGGTTTTTCATTGGTGTTTCTGCTCCCACATCTTTTTCAGACTGGCTTCTTGTTTCACTCTTACTGCCTGTGAATACGGAGACTCGAGATGTGGTCCTGCTTTGCACTTGCTGACATTTTTCTCTCTGTTTGTCCATTTTTTCCTGCTGCTGAACAATGGGCTCTTGTCTGGGTTCTTGCCCTGAATGAAGTTACTGCTGGGTCTCGCTCAACTATGAATATTAAATTCATCTCAAAGATCCAGGGCAAACTTTTTCGCTCTCGCTGCTTGAGTTTTTTCACCTCCGTCTGTGTTTCCTTAAACGAGTGTTGTCTTTCTGAAGAACTGGATTTGCAGGACCTATTGTCTTGTTTTGGCACCTTCCCCAACTACTTCTGATCATTATACAGCAGCTGAGCTTTGCTTCTTTAAAGGTGTATATCAGATGTCCATTTATTCAATAACATGTCTTGTATCAGTTTAGAACCAGTTTCACCTGTTTGTATGTGGAATAACGCACCTGGAATATGTGCAAAATATGTGAGGTGTTTGAGAGCTAAAATCAATGCAGAATGATGTGTACTGTGCCTACAGACTAAAGTAAATTCTGCAAAAACTCAATGCTCTTAGACATTCAATAGAGAGGAATTCTATTTATATAATAAATTCAATGCCTTATTTTAGAGGAAACACATATTATTTAAAAGTATAAGGTAATTAATAAAATCATTTTTAAAATTTGGTTTAAGAAAAAAAGAAATGTATGTTTTATTGAAGATTTTTTTAATTAGTCTACATCTTTATCAGTAGCCTAAAAATCTAAGAGATTCAATGTCCATTTATCTCTGTATATTTTTTATGAAAAAGTGCCCTTAATAAACCAAATGGGCATAATTTAATGTTCTTTCTCTTTAAGTTGCACAAAACAACATACTGTTGACACTGACGAAAAAAATGTTATTGACTTTTAATGTAAATTAATGTAAAAAGATTTTATTTCAAGTCTTGTGGAACATTTCTGTTGGGTAGTTTGTCACTAAATTTGGACCACTTGTAAAAGACAGCTCAACCCTTTAAATTATGCAAAAATTTAAGAGTGAAAAAATGTAGATGTTTTGGCTTTTTATTTTTGAATAAGTAATAAAATGTAATTACATTTACATTACAGCTGTCTATTAAACTAAACATTTTATAAAATGTAAGACTGTACTGTTTTTAAACAAAGTTTTATTATCTGTAACATTTAGACTTGCATATCCCTTTATTGATTTAGTATGCAAATGACAATCACTGTTTAAGCTATTGTGTGTGCTTCAAGCTCAGGCATGTTTGGGGTTTGTGGATTGAATGCGTGCTGGTAGTTATTGAGTAAGGTAACAGGTCACATGAGGATTCACCTGTGGAATGCTGAAGTCATTTTCGACTTACAGGTGCATATGCGATCAAAGCAATTTTACTTGCTGAGGGGACAGTCCGGTTTGAAATGCAAACCAGCCAGACACACAGGACTGTAGAGACAGTACGACATGTATCCAGGCGAGCAGATGCTAGGGTGGGCTTTCAGGCAGGAAACCTGTATTTATCACTAATCCTGTTGCCAACAGTTGTTCATTAAGGTAAACTATTATGACCCCCCTCCTTATTTGACGTTTATTCACCCTTCTTTCTCTGAGTCCTCCTGTCTGGCTTGCTCTAAAAAGCTTGGGGGGGGGACTGATGTCAGTTTGTATGCAGCCTCCAAGCAATCTGGCCTTCAGACGATGCTCCTGCGTTCCAGGCCGAATGTGGGTCGGAGATTAGCATAATACCAACTAATCGTGAATAACATTAGCATCGAGTAAGGCAGTAATTAAACGGATTAGTGGAAGGGTAGGAATAAATGAGGAGTACCTCCAATGACTGTGTTTATGATATGCTGTGGGCCATGACTGTCCAGAACATGTCAACGGAAGATCACTAGAGTTCTTAGCAGCCGGCTAATGATGGCCAGGCAAAGCAATCAAACTTTTTGTCATCATAATGTCTGCCTCTGTGACAGTAAGTGCACTCTGGGCTTGGATTTAGTTACTGATGAAGAAGTTACTTCACTCGAAAGAAGAGGAATTTACAGATTATGAACAGGGTGTTGAGTTTTAGGCCTAGGATGAGACTACATGAATGCAATGTTTGATAACAGTTCCCAGTGGCATTTCCAACAGTATGTACTTTTTACTTTACAATACCAGTCAACAGTTTGAACGTGCTTGCTTAAAGCCATTAAAAAATATACATGGTAAGCTAAAATAGTCACATAGAATAAGATTTCCTGTTTTGTAACTTCTGCACAATTCCCACTTTTCTCTTCTCTTCTGCACAATTCTCCCTTTAAGACTAGTTGTTTTGGCACTGACTTTAAATTGTTATCTTGTCTTAGCCTAAAAGCCAAGGCTGGAAGCACTTGAGTATGTCATATGTTTGACAAATGAGATGTCTCAAATATGTCACAAAATAAAATTGTGTACTGACAGCAAATAGGAAAAGAAAATTCTAAAAATTCTAAAAGTCATAAATCTCTAAATATATAGTCAGTAGAAACTTCCTGTTATAGAAAGGGTTACTGTTCAGTTTAACAATCAACGTGTTTAGTTTTGTAATTATGTTTTTTTCAGTTTTAAAAATGTAAAAAAATTAATTTTTTATTTTGATGTTTTTTGTTTGTAAATAATTTTCATTTTAAACAAACTTTTTAAAAAACGAATTCATTAGTTTTAATATTTGTATTAATTACTAATTTTACTGAAAATTATGTGCTGAATCAGAGCATATGAATCCTAATAATGTAAAATATCACCAAGTTACAGTTAAAAATATAAAGGTGTGTCAAAGTGGCTATCTATTTACTCTCTAAATCCTCTACTTTAATCATGAGATGCATTGAACATTAAATACTGTGTGACTGATAGTGACTCGCACTGTAAAGTGTTAATCATTCTGAACAGGCTTTAGAGCAATCTGAGGATTATCTGAATTTCAACAATCTCACACACATCTTACTCATAACACCACTGCAGGAAGGGCACAACAACAGAACAGTTTTATTTAAGTCTTATAAGAGAGAAAGGCAGCTAATGAATCTGGGTTTTGTTTATCAGGTGGCCAGTGAAGAGGTCTTCATCAGCATTAGCGTAAAGTGAGAGTTTGGTGGTGTGATTAACCTACTTCAGATTATATATTTACAGAGACAGTTTAAAAGTGATGCGGATCCCATGTAAAGCTAAGTCAAGTTGAAAGTTATTCAACTAAAAGATAAAATGAGAACCATTTCAAATAGTATGGCCACTTTGGGTTCTCTCAGTGCTATAGCTATGTGCAGCTGTGGCTGAGGAGGATCTGCCTTGGGTAATTAAGGAACAAAAGGCCTCTTTGTTAGGAAAGGGTCAGGAGAAGACAGAAGTAGATGCAAGACCAGGGGAATAGAGGGGAGACGCTGGCACAGAGTACACAGTTAACATGATGATGGAATGGTTCATTCTTCCATATCACAGAAAGACCTCATACTCTTCAAAATAAAGGTGTCAGAAAGAGTTCTTGGGAGTGATGCCATAAACCAAACACTTTTGAACCATTCAAGGAACCAACATTAATGAGATGAGTGAGTTTTTTAAAGAATGTCTGCATAATGAAAAGGTTTACACCACGTATAGGTTTCCCTTTAACTGTGAGTCGATGCCAGTTATCAAATGATGTATAAATAGCTTGACCTTGGAATAACATTGCGAAAGTGACTCTCATTTACTTCAAATGATAATCTAACTTTCACAATGCTATCCCAAGGTCAAGCTATCTAATTATGTTCAATCTGAATTAAGCGAAACTGCACATAGAATTCCAAAGGGAACATGAGACATTAGCCAAGATTTCAGTATACAGCAGATAAAACTAAGCAAGACTTACAATCACTGTAAAGCCACTGATTATTATATCAACATGACTATGCTAAGGCAAGCACAGGCTCCACACAGAACTTATAGTTATGCTCATAGTCCTTTATAGTCCTAAAGTGTAAATCAGTTTGGGATTAATTGATGGATATATAGGTCACATTCATGTGAGTCATGTCAGTAATGGTGGTTTTAGATTACTAGCTTACAATCAGTTGGCATTGACAGATTTTTGCATATTTCACAGGTGTCTGGAAGACAAATGTAGCAAAAATAAAATATGTGCTAACTCTGCATATTTAAAAATGGCTGTAATTTAATAATTTAACTTTGTACATAAAGTATTTTATTTACTTTCAGCCGAGGGGCTGTTTGCTACTTTTCTCAGCCTGGATTCAAAGATGTTAATCTTACAATTTCATCAATTGGATTTGCACTTTACATTTCAATGTACCTGACTCAATCATGTGAAGTGCCTCCTGGTGGGAAAATTGTTTTTCCAATAAAACCAAGACCACCTGAAATCAGTATCATGCTCTTCAGGGGATGTATTTGCTTTAGTTGATTACTATCTATCTACAGTTATATGCAAAGGAGTGAGTGCCCCTGGTCAAATGGCATGTTGTGCTGACTTTCAAAATAAGTACACATCCTCTACAGAGAACTTACTTCTACACGTTTTAATAGGAAATATTGTTTATTTACTGGGTACAACATGTTGGGTATGTGTGTGTGTGTGTGTGTGTGTGTGTGTGTGTGTGTGTGTGTGTGTGTGTGTGAAAACCTTAAATTTGGCTTGTGTAGTGGTTGTGTTAAAGTTTTTTTCCTATCTGCTAAATAGAAAATGTACTGATATGACTTGACAAAATACTTTATATGACCAAGTTTTAGTGTAACAGGGGAGGTGTAGGTGTAAAACTTTACACTTTACACTTGACACTTTACAGGAAAAGGAAAATTACGTTGTATAATTACAATGTAAATTAATGCAGTGTTTATTGCATTTTTTATTATTTATATTGATTGATTCATCATCAAATGTTAACCTGCATTATGAAAATATTTATTTATGAGATTTTCATAGTAAGAATAAAGTAATAATACACAGTAAAGGATGTACTTCTGAACATCATTTTCTTGGGAATCATGCTTTAGTTGTTTTTATGTGATAAATGAAGATACACTGTACAACAAACACATGTTCTGTGACCAGACAAAGACAAAGGGCCACACAAATTCTCATCTCATGTGACATAGGTGCATGCTTGTCATGTCAATCAAGGCCTGTTGAAGTGAGGGGAGCCACAGACATATATTCAAAAACAAAGCAAGCACACAGCAGTTCAGTCTTGCTTCTCTGTGAAGGCCTGCTGTCTTTTTCTTTGTGTGTGTGTGTGTGTGTGTGTGTGTGTGTGTGTGTGTGTGTGTGTGTGTGTGTGTGCGTGTGTGTAAAGATGAGGTGCAGAGGTTTGGCAAAGTTCCTTGTTTACTCTGTGCTTTCTCCTTGTTTGTTTGTATACAGCTCTTTGTTGCACTTGACTGTCTAGTTAGTGGTCTCAAGGAACAAGAGGCATATTTCATGGTTTCCAGCAGGTGCAAAGGATTTCCCACTTTATATGACACACACACACACACACACAATCTGCTATGTTTCAACATATGTGTCTTGCATTTCTTCTATAAGAAGCTGGTGTGGTTTTAAAATAAATGATAATAAACAGTTAGCTTGGTAACCTGATAGATGCTATGTAAAATAATCTTACATTTGTTTTTCAGTGATGTAGAATGTCTAATAGTTGATCTTTGATGAATGGTAGTATTGGTATTATTTTTATCTGCTGTATTTGTTTGTTTGTTTGCTTGCTTTGTTTGTTTATGTGAAAATCATTTATTATAAGGAAAATGTGCTGGTATATATCCAGTCAGATAACTGACTCTTCATATGGATAGTAAAGTTAATATAACATACTGGTTATTCCTTTTATTGTCCCGCTTTATCTAAGTGACCTCTGTGCTTGGAAATAAATGGACAAAGTCCCCTGGTCTTTTGTAAATGTAGTACCTCATTAATACATTGTCCTCACATAAAGTGCCCTATCAATTAAACAGGACAAATGCCCAGATAACAACATTTTAACGACGTTTACGTTTTTTCCATACGTGAGTTTATTTATTTCTAGGTGTTCTGTCGCCCTCTAGTGGTGCATTCTGGCACACGTCTATATTCATGGAGAGCACGTTATAATGATCCGAGTGGCTATTAGTTTACATTATAATACACCTATATGTAGCTTGCCCACTGTATTGTTTCACGGGTTCCTTAAGAGATATCAGACTTCTATGGTAATCAGACTTAATTCATACCGTAATTCTATGATTTCTGGTACAACATGGCTCTTTCAGTTCCAGTCTCCGAGAAGCAACAATGCAGAGTCGAGTTTGGAATCCCACATGATCAAGTCCAATATACGAGATTGTTATTAACTCTTGCATTAACTCGTATATTCCTTACTCTTACCTAACTGTGAAAAAGCACATAATAATAATAATAATAATAATAATAATAATAATAATAATAATAATAATAATAATAATAATAATTATTATTATAGAGTCACAATGGGGGACACTAATTTTACACGCTGCTTCATTAGGCTACCTTAGAATTTTGCATAGTTACATTACCCTGTATCGTTGTCGTTGTGACTGTAGACTTAATACTTTATCTTTTGTTTTTTAATAAGCAATTATCATACAGCTTCCTGTTTGATCCTTCTGGTGTTTTCGGCGATTATGTGTGGTGAAATGTGTTTAATATCGCTTCCTGCAACGCAAAGAAACAAAACACTGCCACCCGTCTGCCGTGACCCGGATTCGAACCGGGGTTGCTGCGGCCACAACGCAGAGTACTAACCACTATACGATCACGGCGAGCTACTGAGCGCATATGTTTGAACGGCTCCACATGCCCAGCGCATCCTTGTGGAAGCAGTGAGAAACTGCAGGCACATGAACTTCACCTACCAACTCAAGTCAGCCTGAAAGGGATTTACTCGTAAGCTTAAGTCAATGCACTTGCTTGATGACGCAATAAAGAGTTATAAAAATCGAACAACTCATATAGACTTGTGACAATTGTGACATAGCCCATAACTTGTAATATTTGTGACGTGCCTCTGTTGGCTTCAGCCTTTCGCCAGCAAAACGCTCTGTTATATTTCAAGTGTCTCTGGTCGCTTGCTTGAGGAATTATAGTGAACTACATATAAAAGTTTAGTGCCTTTGTATAAACTCTCATGCCGTGACCCGGATTCGAACCGGGGTTGCTGCGGCCACAACGCAGAGTACTAACCACTATACGATCACGGCGAGCTATCGAGCAACTATACGAGTGTATTCCCTCCTGCCTAGTGCATCCTTGTGGAAGCAGTGAGAAACTGCAAGCGAGTTGTTAGGCCAAATCTGACGTCAACCTAAGAGAGATTCATACGCATGGGACCAGTAATGAACGGGTTACGGAGCAAAACATACACTTTCCCTTTCTTCCGAAAAATAAACAAAGTTAAGGAGTTCCACCCAGTGACGTAATAGAGTTCATAGAACGAAGCTAACAAAAAGGCTGGTCTAGAGTTGTGGCCACAATGACGAAGCCTGTTGTTATATTTGTGACGTGCCTGTTGCTGGCTTCAGCCGTTGGCTAGCAATAGACACCACAGTGCTGCACAACTGTAGTGAACTATATTAATTACAGACAAAAGAAAACATTAATTCCTCTGTCTGATTTTCTTGCCGTGACCCGGATTCGAACCGGGGTTGCTGCGGCCACAACGCAGAGTACTAACCACTATACGATCACGGCGAGCTACCAGGCAGATAAGAAAACTGTGCGATTCTGCGCTTTTTATCCGTCTCGCGGGACTTTTCAAGCGCGTTTTGACGACGCTTTAATGACAGTAAATGAACACTTTCATAAAAACGCATTGACGTCTTGCTTGATCTACAGCCGATGCTTAACACACCACGTAAAGTAAATACAGCTTGCTAATACGAGGGGCAGTTTGCTGTAAGCATGCCCTGCATTTCTTCAGCGTGTATTTTCTCTTGCAGTTAGCACCGCTCGGAGCTTCGGTGGTTAAAAGACACATACTCCTGTCTGTAACGCTTTTCGGTTGTTGTTCAAAGGTACACGTACAAAGCAAAATAGAGTAAAACGTCTTGAATTAGATTAAAGGTGTTAAAGGCGACGAAGTGGTTTCTTTGCAAAGTCTAGGCCTTAAACACAGACCATCCGTATGCTTATGGCTTCTATAGAGTTTCAATGTAATAAAATAACGGCTTGATGATCTAATGACGTAAACCTCTACCGTCGTGAACATCATAAGTAATTACAACTAGTCAGATTTTTTTCAGAGGGAAGCTTGTGCACGTTGCTCCAGACCACTGCAATGCACTTAAATGCATCTAAATAATCTCAAACATGTCTCTGTCCACCAGTTCACACTCTTCTATAAAACATAGACCTGTATACACCATAAGTCTATTTCCTGCTCATGGTTTTGAGCAAGTGAGGACATCAGGATCTACAAATTAAGAAATAAGCCAAAAAATGTTCAGCTAACCATAGTGATTACTGGTGGGCCAGGTGATCTCTTATGTGTGTATCTCTTATGTGGGTAGGCATATTTAACCATAAAGGCTAAAAGGGTAGTTTTATGATTTGTTGCATTCTGTTTTGCCCCTATTCACTTGGTGATCAAATTCAATAAATGTAGAACCTTCATATAACCTACCAAAGTTCACTGATATGACAAACACATAACCCCATTTTGCATAGATGTAAATCTTGCTTAAATAATAATTTTGTGAGGCAAACCCCTAAAACACTGCCATCAAATCATCATTCATCTTCACGAATCCTAATCAAATCTAGTGTAGTTACCTACAAAAATGCATGTTTAAATAAGGGCAGGTAAATAATAATAATAATAATAATAATAATAATTATTATTATTATTTAAATCAATACACATTCCTTACAAGTACCAAAAATGAGACATGTACATTTCACATTTTATGCACACAAAAATAATTTTTTATGACAAGCCTAGCCTGTGTGTCACAAATGTATAGTGCATAAAGCGGTTGCAAAGGGGAAATTACAATATTCATCATTTTATTTTTAAAGCTACTAAAACCAGTTGTATTACTTATATGCTTATATGTGAATCACTTATTTAAATCTATGCAAGACCTTATATATGTGTGTGTGTAATATTTATACTTCTGATATTATATATATATCTGCTTAAGTAAACATTTAATCCTAGAAACTCCACCTGAATGAATTATTTTTGACATGTGTGATAAGTCAGAAGGTGCAAGACTCTGGGAATGTGCTGTGTGTGTGTGACAGTGTTTAAAGTATGTGTTAGGCTCCTCTGAAAACAAGAGAAACTGCATGGGACTGCAGACAGAAAGGCCATGCTTCTTGGCCCAACAGTACGCATGAATTTCACATGGCGAATAAGACACATTGGCAAGCTTGCTTTGCTGTGAAAATGTTTTTTATGTGTCTATCAGCCTTTGTTTCTGGAGATCTGCATGTCTATAGCCCTATTGGTGCCTGATACAGTCTTGTGTAAACGTCTAAACAACCCTGGTCAAATGACATGTTTTGTTGATTTTCTACATGAAAATAAGTATACCCCGTCTTTAGGGGACAGGCTTCCAGATGGAATTTTCTGCTCATTTTGGTGCACCATTTCTATGCTACATTCAATTTTTCAAAAAAAGTAACACACTGCACACATCCACACTTTATTCTTTCATTTTGATAATATTCAATTCAAAATTCAAGTCGAAGCAGTCATTACGCATTAAAAATGTGTACTTATTTACACTTGGAAAAATCATCAGCAGGGGTGTTCAGACTTTTGCATACGACTGTCTGTGTTGCTAATGATTTTGGGGAAAACACCAATAAACAGCAGCAGTAATAAACGAGACTGTGTGCGGGGATCTGTTTACTGTGCTGTGTTTTTAGGCGAATCCACACACACAGGGCAATAAGTGTTGAGCGGACAGTGGGGCTCAGAACTCCCTGAGAACGAAAACGCGAAGAGGAACAAGTGGAGCTCGCGTGGCGCTGGACGTTGTAGGAATTCGTGACACTTTTTTTTTACTGCACAGCACACACAAGTCCATAATGCCGTTAAAACGCCTTAGGTGTTAAAGTTAGAGGAAGTGCAGCAGAGATTTGAGCGAGGCTGGAGGAATCAGGCTGATCTGCTGTTCGGGAGCTGGGAAATCCGAGGTGTGTGACACGCTGGCGACATGAGGAAGAGCTCTGTAGTAGATAAACACTGGCTAGGAGCTGATGCAGCCTGAAGTAAATGTAGAGCGCTCTTGTCGTGGTCATACGCGAAGTGTACCTTAGTAAAAGAGAGGAGCTCTGTCCGTCCGGAGAGCTGCTCCCCAACACACGCGTCCACGCTCACAGCAGCTCGTTAAAGTCGCGCGGGGGAAATAACCGCACACACGTAAAGTACCGCGTCCAGCGACTGTCATGTCTCCGTTCAGCCGGAAAACAAGGCGATAGTTCGCTTCGAGTTTCTTCTTTTCGCGTCTTTTCCCACCACACACGCATCGTGGAGCTCGTCAAGTTTGCGCCGAGGAAGCGCAGTTTTTATTTCCTTTTCTTTCCTTTGCCCGCCTCCCTCCAGCACATGCACCGGCGGCCAAGCCTTTTCTGGACGCGAGTGCGGTCATTTGCACTTGAATGATGCGGGTGAACATAACGCAACATATCGCAAACGAATGGCCCCGTTCCTCACGCTCGGGTGTGAGCGCGTCAGGCAGCGGCCTGTACGAAGTCTGACCAGGCAAGCGGTCGCGCACTGCAGATTAGCCAAGGGCTGAACCCGCAGGCCCTCACTGCTGAGTGTGTGAAAAATTAACTTTTCCCTTTCTTATGGCCTCTTCACTCTCTCTCTCTCTCTCTCTCTCTCTCTCTCTCTCTCTCTCTCTCTCTCTCTGTGTGTGTGTGTGTG
>JBBPDA010000013.1:13681036-13693638 GCA_037974385.1 Arnoldichthys spilopterus | reverse complement strand
AGACACCACACACACACACACACACACACACACACACACACACACACACACACACACACACACACATTGCAGTTGTGTGAATTCTGATCATAGATAGGCGTGTTTAATGTCTCTGTTGCAACAGAAAGTGTGGCTGTGAGATGGTGGTTGTTGTGGTCTGGATCAATGCCATCATTGTGCTCTCAACCACATACGGTGTCTCTGCCAACAGTGTCTCAACAGCATCACTGCTATAGAACATGAGTACAATATTACAAAGACTTTATAAAATGTCAAATAATACAGTATTTATAATAATAATAATAATAATAATAATAATAATAATAATAATAATTATTATTATTATTATTATTATTAGTAGTAGTAATTAGTAATAGTAATAATAATAATGTTTCACAATTATTTATTATTGTTATAATAACCATAATCAAGGTAAAAGAGTATAATATTTAGAACATTAATATTATTTCCAGGTAATATTTAGTAATATTCTTTATATTAAAAATGATAATAACATTATTATTATTATGGCAGCTTGGTTTGTTTGTTGTGTCTCTGTGGCAGGTTCATTTAAAGTATCTAGCCTAGTCTCTCGTAGACTCTCGTGCTGTGCTGTAATCTGCACTGTTAGAATCTGGTCTGCTCGGTGTCTCGTTCGTCGTATGCAAATTGGGCCGCTGGCCGTGAAGCGGAAGTGAGCGGCGCGCCGAGCTCCGGCCGGTGCCGCAGCCAATCAGAGGCGAGAATGAGATTCCAAAGCGCGCAGCTCCGTTTGGCTGCAGCTGCGATAGAGAGAGAGAGAGAGAGAGAGAGAGAGAGAGAGAGAGAGAGAGAGTCTCTGAATCTGCTGGACTGCGTTCAACCGCACCACTGAAAGCAGCCAGAATCTGACTCGCAGAGGAAGGAAGATAAAAAAAGAAAATCAGAGGTGCTCGCTGACTTGATTTTGCCGCCTGTCTGCCAAGAATCCTCTTCCGGTGTTCGTTTTTTTTGGGAGAGCACTACAGCGTGAAAAGAAAAAAAGAGAAAGATCTTAAAAGCACATTTTTTCCCTCTTTTTTCTGTTTTGAACTTGAGACATGTGAAGGTACCGGCTTCAGTTTCACACGGCTTCCAGGAGTCCCTGTTTAAATCCATGCAATACAGTGCAATGGTACGTGAACATGGAATGCTGTGTGTTAATGTGTGGGCTTTTTTGTGTGTGACTATATTCCTTTCTTTTCTGGAGTTGTTGCTCGATCGAGCGACGTTAGCCTGTAGCTCGCCCCGAGCCCCCCGCAGCCCCGCAGCCGCACAGTGGAAGTAAGCGGGGGGTTTCGCGGAGCGCCGCTTCTGCGTGTGTCGTACTCTGTGTGCATTGTGCGTTGGCAGCTCTCCTATGTGGGTCAAACACGTCGTGTCAGAAGTCGGTGGCAGAGTTTGCTCCTGAAAGAGCCGAGCTCTTGGCGTGTGTCCTGCTTTTCTGGCGAACTCTTCCCTCCTCTCACACACTTTCTGGCACACGCTGCAGAAGAGTGACACTCGGGCCGAGTCGTGTTTTTTAGCCAAGTGGCAGGGTTTTACAGCACCGTGTTTTTGTTGTTAAGACAAGTGTATGTGTGCGCGACTCATGTGCTTGTCGATTTTAAGTGTTTTCCCGGCTAAATACATGTCTAGGCAAAGTGTTACGATGCAAAGAAACAAGAGTTGGATATTTCAGGGCCAGAATGTAAATATCCACTTCAGGATTTTGCCCCAACCGCCTGGATGCCTCGGTGCTGCTCTGCAGCAGCAGAGGCATCGAGGCGGTTGGAGCAAAATCTTGGAGTGGATTTCTTTACTTTCTGGCTCTTAAAACGTTCACTTCCGTCTAGGGCAAATTTCAGTTTTTTACACTCGTAAAGGTGTATCTGTGCACATTCGACGGCCATGAGCCACTTAATACGCCGCGTGTGGGTCCAGTTTCGCTCACTTTGAGCCTGGTTGACCTTGACTCAGACCATAGGCTAAGGCTAACGCGCAGCTACAGACATTGACCCCATACAAACACTCCACAAAGTCCTGCTCCTGCATGGTGTTTTTTTCGGGGGCAGGGTTGGGGTCTGGGTCAAACTGGACGGGGCGGTCGACTTCGACACGTCTCGACGTGCTGCGAATCTGTTTATTGATCTCGCGAACCAAACCTCGTGCTCGCCCCCCCCCCTCTCGCGGGAGCGCGCGCTCCACCGGGATAACCCTAGCACAACGTCCAACTTTTCCCTCCTCTGCGGAAAGACCGCCGCGAGTCAAGCTGCCTCGACATACACGCTGTCCAAACGCCTGTTAGAGACCAGGAGCCGCTTGACCCGTGTGCTTTAGTTGCGTTTTAAAGTCACAGTTGCTATATGTTGGGCCACTCTGCGAGCTGCAAGTGTTGGGCTCAGCTAATAAAAGAGGGGCTCGCGCATCTAAAAAAATTAAACATTTGGTTACTCGAGTCGATGGTTGTGTGTAGAAGCACAACACAGCAACAAAAAAAAGCCCCGAGGACTCTTCTCCGAGTGTGTGAGCGCATGAAACGGTCGGTTCATGAGGAACTGGACATAAATCACATTATTTATGAACTGCTTTATATGGTCGAGCTTAAATGAAGGTGGTCGCCTCGAACGCAGCAACCTCGTAAGTCATGAGGCCGAGCACAGAGTGGAAGGCACGTGTTTAAGGTTGGGAAAACCCTGCAAAGTTAAAAAAAAAACGCCACATTCCTCGTGTCAGCAGGTGATGTTGGCGCGCAGATTGTATCGAACAGTCTGTCATTCGGCTGCGCGGGTCTGAATGAATTGTGGTTTTGCATGAATACAGAAAATGCCTTTTGTGCGTAAAACGTACGGTTAACATGGGCTACGTCCTAAATGACACCTCGCTCCCTACATCGTGCACTTAAAACACAGACCCGTAAAATACCGTACAAAGAGCCATGGGACATTCAGCAATATCCCACATTACAAACTGCGCTGCCAGTGTGCCAAAACTCACATTTTATAGCTGATCTGGCGCACTATATAGGAAGCATGGAGCCATTTTGGACGCAGCCTGTGCCATAAAGCGTAGAAATACGTAGAAATAGACGTAGACTTGAAAAAGTCATTGCTGCGTAAAATCGCGAGGCCGAGAGGAGAGGGAGAAGTGGGACTAATCCTGTGTAAACTGTGGTTTGAGAGGGAGAGCAGAAGGTGGGCTGTGGACACGGAGAGGGGCGCTTGCTGGAAGAGGAGGAGTATGACTGTGTAATTAAACGGGGGGAAAAGTGTAGCGACTGATTTGTTGGGATCGAGCAGGCCGGAGGGTGTTGCCGTATGATATTATATCAAGTTTGAAACGCAAACACGGGATCAGAAATTTGGCGCCTTCTAGTTTTTTCGCACCGCTCTGGTGACATTCGCAGATTTCCCCCTGAAAGCAGCAGCAGCGGAGGCCGATCGCCGCTATCTACCGTTCCTCCTCTTCGTCTCCCTCCCTCCACCTCATCCCGGCTTCAGCTCGGCTTGTGCGGATGCGCGCGTGTTCCCCTTAAAGCCTCCTGTCGTGCTCTTCGGCCACGTTGTTGCACGCTTCAGTGGGACGGCGTGCACTCGATGCTCGCGCTTGCTTGTTCATGAGGACAACTTCCCCATTCCCCCGCGCACGGTGCAGCAGCAGCAGCGCGAGCTCCGGAGAATGAACCGATAGCCTAACATTTGGACATTACGGACCGACCCGATCGATCTGCGTTGGCGAGCGAGGGCACGATGTATTCGCCGATTTGCTTGACCCAGGTATAACTTTTACGCCTTGCTTTATTTGCCGGACCGCGCGTTTTGCTCGCGCCGAGCCTGCTCGATGCGCCCTTAGCGGCGCAAGTTTCTGTTCTTTTGTCATTAAACAAAAGTGTTTCAATTGCAGTGGTTCAATCGCAGCGCCGCGTCGACGCGTTTTCATTTCGTATATAAGAAGTTATTTCCTTTGCACGTGTGGTATTCGCGTTTACGGCGAAGCCCAGCGCGCGTCTTGCTGTCTCTTGCGCGCGCGCTCTCCGTCTCTCGCTGTGTGTGTCGCGCGCGCGCTCTGTCACACCACAGCAGGTACGGAGCTCGGCCTGAGGATAACACAATTAAAAAAAAAAAAGGAAACATATAGTTACTCGTACATTGTACATTTTATCACCAAAGAGCGAAATTCCGCGGTGGGAACTGTCGTTTCTCTGACGCCTTGTAGAAACTGCGTGTGTCGATCGCGTGAAAACGATCGATAATTGCAGAAAAGTAAAAGTCGCCCGCTCGGTTTGGATTGGAGGGCCGTCAAATAAGTGAAGTTTTTGCCCCCCGCCCTCCCTCGTGTAGCTGTTTTTGTGTGTCAGAAAGTTGGGCAGCCAGTGTGCGCGAGTGCATTAAGATGAAAACAGCGATAAGGTTGATTCAGCGCTTGGCCAGAGTCCGCTGGGTTTGGCTGACACAGTTCTACTGTTTATATTTGACTTGGCATCGCGGAGTGATTGAGATATGGCGAGCGCAGAGCAGGACGCAGCCCGGAGGCCCGTGTGCACCGGCGCGCAGGCTGCAGCGTCCTACGCGGCCCACATGCAGCGGCGTTCGGCTGAGCTTTAATCACCGTACACACGACAAACGCGAGCTGTTCGAACTTTTCCGCAACTGCAGTGATCCCGTCGACTGAACCCGCGCTGCTTTACCGCACACGGACTTCCCGATCACTGGGAATGACACTCATTGAGTGAGGGCACAGGGAGGAAGCAGTGCACCTGAGAGTAAAACCTGTCAGCTGAGATAGTTTCTACTAATACATCTCAAAGAAAAGAGAGATTTTTATTGTTCCGAGATTATATTACAGGTTTAATGTAGGTTCAAGGTTGTGATAAACCCCCTAGGGTGAAGAATATTTAAAGCACATTTTTTGATTTTTCTTTTATTTATTAAAACCTTGTATTATTTTACACAATATCTGCAATATCTGCAGTTTTGTAAATTATGGCAATATGTATTTTTGCCTCGTAGGCCTAACACCCACAATTATTTTCTGTGTAGCAGAAATCACATGGTTTTAGCACAGGACCTTTCCGTAACTGTAACCCACATGGATTTTAAATGCAGATTATTATAGAATAAGGAAATTGTGAGGTGAAAATAATTGGTGGACTACAAGCATGTAGCTCCCACAAAGAACAGGGACAAAAGCCTGCGTTAGTACGCGATTGCTCCTTGGGAGTAAAAAGCCCCTCTGCCTATACATTATATGGCATTAGACACTTTACTGTCTCTGTTTAGTGCCATATAAATACTCAGTGCAGTGTGCAACACGTTTAAAAAAAGACAGAAAGTCCCAGTATGACCCCCCTCTTGTAGCCCAGGCTACTCTTCATATAACTGAGCTGTGCAGTTTTGTTGGGTTGTGTGTAAGCAGTGGTGGAGCGTGGGCTCGGTGTGTGTGCGGCCATCACATGGGGAGAGATAGGGAGCGCAGCACTGGCTGCGGTTTACCAAAGAGCAGCCACTCGTCCGCAATGAGGAACAATATGCGGTTTAACTCTTACGCCGCCCATTCCCCTCTGCCCTCGTTTGGCTTTCGGTGGAATGCAGGCGTCATGTTCGCATATTTCTGATATTTTAAATGGTTCCAGAGTCTCTCAAGATGTTTACTTTGTTTTTCACCCAGTTCCACTTAAAGCTTCCACTTAAGGAGCTGTTTCAGCCTCCCCTCATTCAGTGCAGTTCACTTTTTTTTTCATGTGCATGTATTCAGTGTATTGTAGCTCAGTTTGCCTGTAGATTTGTACATCGACAGTAGTTTTGGTGAAAAAAGGAGTCGGATGTAGAAGCCGAGTAACAGCTTTGTTTCTGGCTCAGATTCGAGGACGCGGGCTGCGTGTATTCCTTAACCTCCTTCACTACAGGGATGGTTTTTGAAGCAGAAATGTTAAGTGCAGTCAGATGTTAGACAGGTCTAATGTAAAATTGACCACGTATTATTTATAGTGTTGCGTGATGCAGCTGAACACGCTACGGTATAGAAAGATGGACAAGCCTTGGCCTGGAATCGGCCTCTCTTCAGCCACACCGCTCGCTTGGCTGCGTGCACATTTAAAGCCATTCTTACTTCCAGAGCTTTGGGGCAGAAGGAATGTGTGGCTTGTGCCAAGGTGCCATTTTCATTGTCCACCTTGGTTTGATTTTAAGAGGGGGCTTGGAATAATTGCCATGCATTTGTGCTTACAAATTAAGTGACCCCCCCCCCCCCCTGGAACCCACAAAAACGTCCAGGCGGCAAAGCGGATCCGCTTGCTTGGAGATGTAAAACTTTCTCCCCTTTTCTTCCTCGTCTCTATGCCCATTACCCCTTTCAGAGTGTTAACGCTCATGCGTATGTTTGTTTGTGTGTATGCGTTTAGCAGAGCGAAGGGTTTCTCCGCCACAAAAGTGTCCAAGGCTAATAGATTCCGTCTTCGACACTTTCTCCACAGGCTTTGTTTGTTCCACACAGGCTTCTGTTGTGCTGTGCTGCGGGGTCGGGCCGCTTCAAGAACGCAGGAGCGTTTGATAAGAAAGCTGGGAAGTGTGAGTGGCGCATGCTCTGGTGTGCCAGCGTACAGGGTTCTGGGTTTGGAGCAAGCTTGAAGAGAGCAGGGAAAGAGAAAGAGAGAGAGAGAGTGTGCTGCGCGTTGGCACGGCACACGCAGACGCGGTAAACAGTGGCATCTTCATCCTCCTGTGCGCCTGCAGCACCTGCAGATCCATACAGGCCAGCGCTGCCCCTGTAAAACGCAGCAGAAATGGTAGAGATCGGTTTTTGCGTTACTGCCTCAGATTTTTTTCTTTTTTCTTGTACTTTTTATTGTAATTTTTTTGTTTACAAAGATGTCTTAAAGTCTTTTTTTTAATGAGAAAAAAAAAAGATTTTTGTAAGCTGTAAAATGCCAAAGACTTGTGCCAGAGCTTCTTTTCCACATTGTATTCTCGCTTGTTTACTGGGCATAATTGTTCGAGTGGCTTTTGTGGTTTGGCGTCTCGAACTGCATCCGACTATCTTCTTTCACCTCCTTTTGTTTGCCTTTAGAAATAGTCGTTTTTGTTTGTGTCGTTTTCCAAGTTGTATGATTTTTTCCCCCCTTTTCTTCTTAATGTCTGTTTTCGTTTTTTTGGCTGTGTAGCCTCTTGGCTAATTGAGCAAGGAACCTATGCCAAAAAGGTCACTTCTGCTCCTGTTTACTTATTTCCCCCCTTTTTTTTTGCCCCCCCTTCCCTTTTCCCTCTCTCTTCCCTTTCTCCTTTTTCGCTCTTCTTCCAGGATGAGTTCCATCCCTTCATCGAGGCGCTGCTCCCTCACGTGCGCTCCATCGCCTACACCTGGTTCAACCTGCAGGCGCGGAAGCGCAAGTACTTCAAGAAGCATGAGAAGCGGATGTCCAAGGATGAGGAGCGGGCGGTGAAGGACGAGCTGCTGAGCGAAAAGCCCGAGATCAAGCAAAAGTGGGCGTCGCGGCTCCTGGCCAAGCTTCGGAAGGACATCCGGCAGGAGTACCGCGAGGACTTTGTGCTCAGCGTGACGGGCAAGAAACACCCGTGCTGCGTGCTGTCCAACCCTGACCAGAAGGGCAAGATCCGGCGCATCGACTGCCTGCGGCAGGCGGATAAGGTGTGGCGGCTGGACCTGGTGATGGTCATCCTGTTCAAAGGCATCCCGCTGGAGAGCACGGACGGCGAGCGACTCGTCAAGTCGCCTCACTGCACCAACCAGGCGCTCTGCGTCCAGCCCCACCACATCACCGTCTCCGTTAAGGAGCTGGACCTGTTCCTGGCCTACTACGTCCAGGACCAAGGTAAGCCCACGGAAAAGCGACAGATGGACGGGAGGGCAGGAGGGAGGGAAGTGTCGCTGTTTGAAGCGGCTGTGGAAAGGGCCTGAGTCAGGCTAGGTTGACTTGAGTGACTCATGCTCACTTACACTTACCATCTTTCTTGAGAACTGCACTAACTTGTGTTCTTCCCACTACAGTATAAGGAGACATCAAGTTTTTTTTTTTTTTCCCCTTTGACATAATATCATGTGTACAACTCCATCCAAACATTTATTTTAAGCCCAATAAGCTATTAAGTTAATAAACAATTATATTGTACACAAAATTGTATTTTAAACTATAAGCTAAGCCAAATTTGTGTTGAAAAATGTCCCTAAATTTACACATAGGCCATTCATATTTTTTCTAAAATGTATTTTCCGAGCTCTATTTTATAGAGATGAAGAAAATTTGATTTAGTAACTAAATACCAGAGCTTCAAGGTAATTTTTAGCTTTTTGCATATGAGAAAATTGAAAAAGGCAGTTGCTTTTTCTGACCGAACTGTCATAGAAATATTTAGATAAATAACAGAGAGATCAAGATATTTAGAGATAAAAAGAGATTAGATATTAGATACACAGCAGCTGTGTAAATAGACCTAGTGTATCACAGGGAACCGCCAACATGAACAATTCCCAGATAGAGAATCTGTATTTTAAGCCTTTTTGCTTTTCACTCAGCCTATATGGCCTCACAAGTATTCTTACATATATTCTACACCAAAAAAAATGAAAATGCCTAAAATATCCTCTTAAAGGGGAGGGGGGCTTTAGTGCCTATAGTTAGAACACACAATTGTACTATATTTCGTTGCAGTTCTATTTTTAAGTTGCATGTAGTCCACACTCACACATTTCTCTAAAACAGTTGGCATAGGTAATTAACACTAGGTACCAATGGTACCAATATGCCGCTTCCTCTTGGTAACGTGAATGTAATGTATATTTCAACTCATTTCGGACCATGTTGTACAGTTGAGGGTACATTCACATTGTTTGTGCCTTACAGGACATACGTTGAGAAATGTTATGGTCTTTCTGGACTCTAGTGATCCGTGTGGTTCTCATAAAAAAATATTTTCAGGTATAACAGCTGTATTAAGAGCCTCAGACAATCACTTTAACTGCCAAAACCGATTGTGTTTTGCTGTATGGCCTTCATGTGTTTTCAATGTGTATGCGAGACTGTGGGTTATAACCAGGCTTGGCGCCTCCATTTTGTACGAGTGGAGTGCCAGGCTAAGCAGAAGGCATGGTGGAGGGACAATAATGGTTGCCACTGGCACCAGGGTTGGCATCACACTCTCTTTTGTGTCTTTGTAGGGTGTCGTGCATTCGCCCGTTGGCACTCGCGCTGCAGCCTCAGTCTCTGTTATACTGATTTGATCAGAGCAGCGCAAATGATAATTGGAACAAATGGATATAAGGTTTAATACCAACTGTTCTACAATTTTACATCGTTTTACGTACATTATTTCCTTCCACCAGGAGCGTGATGCACAATCAGACGATGTAGTTTGGCTGGCACATAGTTCGAATGTGTTTGTTCGACGATTATAAATGTTTTCCAGCGTGGAAATCTACCGGTAAAACAAAGAGGCAGGAGAAGCGGTCTTTGACGCAGCAGCTCGGTCCAGATAGACTGCTGAGCACTTCTGCATTTTAACGCCTGAAAAGGGCACCAGACTATTAACAGCTACACTAACAGTGGTGAGTAAATAAGGCTGGTGGCTTCTCTGTTAGGGGCTTAATGTGGGGCAGCGGCACGTTTTGCCCCCCGGACCTCATGCCCATCTCCACACACAAAGCGCTCACATTGTACCAGCGCTCCCCATGCGGCCATTTTGTTTGCGTTGTGCCAGGAGAGCAGTAGAGAGAGTGCCAGTAACGGAGGATGGTGGTTGGCATCAAACCCTCTTTGTCTGCTTGCATGCCTTTGATTCGTTAGTTGGCATCTGCAATGCAGTGGGCATGACAGAAAGTTTTTAATAGCAGCGGAATGGCAGCCGCCATGATCCGGCTTTCAGAATCCACACGAAGCAAGCGAAAATGTGAGAAAATGATATGGACCGTCGACCACCTACAACAAAATTTGCCGTGCTCGCAGACCAATAGCAAAAAAACCAAACGAACCAATCTCAGTGTAGCTTCTTCAACGCTGGCTGTGGAGCGCTATCGCTTCAATGTAAAGTCTTTAGCATTTAGGGCTGGAGCGTGCGTTTTATTCTGTAGCCACGTGTGGGTGGGGTTGCTAGCATTAGCGTTATCCTAAGGACATGATACTATAGACATTGTGCGCATGGCCCTGTGTTTATGGGCAGGGTCATGGTGAACTAGCTGCCCTCTGCCACAGTACCATGGTGAATGGCCAGTTGAATAGCCATCAGTGTGGGGGTAGGGAGGACAGGAGGTGGGGGTGGTGAGCTTAGGCGGCGGGCATCACGCCATGCCCTGCCTCCACGCTTCTCCAAGCTCACCACTGCCATTGTGCCAGCCTCTGCACCCTGTGTGTGTGTGTGTGTGTTGTTCAGGCCCCTTCTTTTGCAAAACGATTGCGACGTTGTCACGGTCAGCACTTATCTTTCCCAAACAGATGAAATAAGTTTGTAGCTTTTCTCCGTTTTATGGGATTTGGGACGTTGGCCTGGGTCCATTGTTACGTCATTGCGTATGAAATCGCGTCAAATCTGAAGACACGAATGCGTAGGTAACTACGGCAGCTTTTCAGTCGTCGCTCATACGCTGTAAAGTGCTATTAAAGAATGTGCTCATCTTTCAGAAATCTGTTCGAGTTGTTCCCGAACTGGCACTACAAGTCAAGTCAGGACGTGTGAAAGGATGAGAGATGCCTCCGCTTTTGTTTCATTACTCCTCACGTAGTTTGTAATGAAGGATTGACAGTAATACTCAGAATTGACAGATTTTTTTTTTGGTTGTTCAAATGCAGAAGTGACAGTCAGGTAATTTATTATTTAGATTTAGGTTGATCTGTGCTTTAATTTAACAGGATATATAGCATGAGCCAGGTAAATGTGCTCATACCGCGCCTAAATCCTGCTGCTACGCCTGTGCTAAACTGGTTGCTTCTTACTTTCACTGAGCATTTTTCGATTCACGTTAATTAAATAAAGAAAAATAAACTTTTTTTTTTCCAATTTTGAAATTTAAGATGACATTTTGGCTCATTATAGACCATCATCAATAATGGTATTTATATTCCAGATTTAACAAACAAAATACTGAATAAGTGTTTTTGTGTGTTATGTGTTCGTTAAAGCTACACAGTGAGGGCTAATGGATAAAACGAGGCTAATAAAGCTTGGCCCAATAAACGACAGACAGACAGGCAGGCAGGCAGACAAACAGACACTTTATTAAAAAAAATTCTAAGGATTAAAGTATCTGCATGTCTGTCTGTTTATCTGTCTGTGTACCTGTCTGTCTATCCATCTTTCTATCTGTCTGTCTGTCTATTGACCACTGGCTGATTAGGCTGTACAGAAATTGGAATTTATCAGTGCATTCTTGATATTTTGCTTTTGCTCTTTGGTATGATATTTTAGCATGCCAAACCATTTAAAAACCAAAACGCTGTTATTTTCAGGTGTTGCAGATATGTTGTTTTGTAAATTGTGCTACGTGTAAGCTTTATGAACATTCAAATAGAAGTTCAGGGAGTTTCTATCAAACATCACTGATTTCAGTGCTTTTCTTGCCACTAAATGAAAACATTGCAACTCTCTGATCTTGGCTACAGTTTTAGTCCTGTTTAGGCACAAAAATGCCAGTTATTCTATGTCAGTTAAGAGCTGTTTCTGCTTTTTCTTTTAGGTACCTCGGCATCACTTGCTAGAGTTCCATTAGTCAGACTGATGTATGAATATGCGTAAACCTTTACAACAGACATCTTTTACCTTATATTAAGCTTACAGCTGCTCATCAGGATGATCTTTCTCTCAGGTGTCTTGGCTTTGGAGCATTTATATGTGTGTTATGTGCTATGTTTTCTCTCATGTTTGTGTTAAATCTTATTGACCCTTTAGAACTGCCACTGCTACGAAATACCTCACCCGTCCAGCCAAAGGATAGCGCTGTTTTCCTCTTCGCCTCTGAAGCAGGTAGCGTTTTACGGGTTTTGCTCCGCGCTGGTGGTGGATGGATTATTTCTCATTTGTTCTAGCGCATTAAAGAGGCCTGTTTTACGAGTGTGAGACTTAGCTTTTGGCCCCTGTGTCAGGACCTCGGCTAAAAGATGCAGTGGGTGTCCTGTGAAGTTTAATTGAGCACAACGGATCTGTGAAAACACCGAGGTGGCCAGCGGCGTGCGGGGGCAGACCGGGGGGTTAAGAGAGAGTGTCTGTGTGTGTGGAGGGCTTGGCGGTGTACCTGAACCCCACGCCTCCCTTAACCTCTGGACATCCGGGTCAGTGGAGCGGCGTCCACCTCCTTCACTAAAACCGATCATTTACAACACTCCCTCTGTGTGCCTGTCAGTGTGTGTAAGAGCTGAGCTGAGCTGGGAGGTTGGTTGTTTGTTCCCAGTTTTCCAGCTGGCTGATTCTGAGGCAGAGTCAGGACTAGCCACAGTGACCTAGAGGTCACCACCCCGCCAGTAACTAAGTACAGCCTGCAGTCTCTCTCTCTCTCTCTCTCTCTCTCTCTCTCTCTCTCTCTCTGTGTCTGTCTGTCTATCTGCCCCCCCCATCTCTACCTATCTATCTATCTATCTCTCTATCTATCTATCTATCTATCTATCT
>JBBPDA010000013.1:13666262-13680936 GCA_037974385.1 Arnoldichthys spilopterus | reverse complement strand
TCTATCTATCTATCTATCTATCTATCTATCTATCTATCTATCTATCTATCTATCTATCTATCTATCTGTCTATCGCTCTCTCTGTCTGTCTGCCCATATCTATCTATCTGTCTATCTGGCTATCGCGCTCTCGCTCTGTTTGTCTGTCTGCCCCCTCTATATCTATCTGTCTATCTGTCTATCTCTCTCTCGCTCTCCTGCTCTATCTGTCTGTCTGTCTGTCTACCCCCGTCAATATCTATCTGTCTGTCTCTCTCGCTGTCTCTCGCTCTATCTATCTATCTATCTATCTATCTATCTATCTATCTATCTATCTATCTATCTATCTATCTAACTATCTATCTATATTTATATCTATCTATCTCTATCTATCTATATATCTTGCTCTTTCCCTTTCAGTCTTTTTTCTCTCTCTTTCTCTCTCACTGTCATTCTTTCTGTCTCTGTCTCTCTCTTTCTCTCTCTCTCTTGCTCTCTTTCTCAGTCTTTTCTCTCTCTCTCACTGTTGTTCTCACTGTCTGTCTGTCTGTCTCTCTCTCTCTCTTTCGCTCTCTCTTTCTTTCATTTCTACATGTAGGACTGGTTTTCCCAATGTGAAAGGCCATTCTGGCCCTTGTATACCACACTCAAAGTCTGGTGCAAAGGGACAGCTGCCCACAGACACACGCTTACACCCAGACCCACAGAAGCAGAGATGGTTTGGAGCGCTGACAGCAGTCTGCTTTGAAAAACCGTTATGAGTACGCAAGCGTAAAGGACGCCACCGCTCTGTGGCATTTGTTTTTGTTTAGACGTTTATTTATTTGTTGGCTAATTGTTTCCAGCGAGCTCTTGTGGCTGCGGTGGTCGTAAGGCTGTCCGTTGGAGAGGGAGTTTGCGGCTGATCCGTTTGTTGGCCTGCAGCTACTGACTGCTCCAAAAACCAGTACAGATGGTCCTCTGCGCTCTTTCTCTCTCTCTCTCTCTCTCTCTCTCTCTCTCTCTCTCTCTCTCTCTCTCTCCTAAATTGAGCATTTGTGGGTGCTTTGCTTGCAAAAGGAACAACAACGCACGGCTTGGTTTCAGTTGTGGGAATGAAAGGCAATAGCTTCTGTTTGATGTTTTAGTACACTGGTGTACCGCCACATTAAGCATAAAGGGGGAAAGGAGGGAGCCGTGTAGGGGCTGGAGGAGTACGAAAGGATTTGCTTCCACGACTTCAATCCACACGATAATCTCAGCAGCCTGCGGGTGTGTGTGAGAACCTTTCTGCTGTGGTTTCCTCTGATTAAAAAAAAAAAACAGCTTGATTGTGCAAAAACACACATTTCTTGCCTTGCTCTACATATATTTGCTTGAGTGTGGTGCCGTTGAGAAAAAAGCCTCTTCTGTAGACGTGCGCTTTGCACATTTCTTTTTGGCTAGTGCTTGTCTGAGCATGAGAGCAAAAATGTTACAGTAACACAATACGCCATAACTTTGTGTTAACTCGCGATACGGACTGGTGCCCTTGCAGCGGTTTCAAGTGCAACAAGAAACAAAGCATCTAATTCATTGGCCAAACATACTGACAGCACAGGCGTTTGAATCATTAAGGGACCGTTGCTTCGCTCACTTTTCTCATTTCAAACATTTAACAGAATCTATAGTGCCTAGAAAACTCATTTCTCGATCACCCTCCTGTTCCTGCTCCATTGCAGAGTGGAGCGAGCGCTGCTTGAGTGACCTGAAGGTCATTCGGGGAAGATGCTGATTTATGCTTGTGCTGAGCAGGCAGTTAGGCCTGTGCTGGGCTGTGGCTGCTCTGAACAGGGCTGGAGAGCTGCTTAGTATTCTGCACGGCCTGCGGTGACTGCCTCACGCAAAGCCATAACCTATCGAACACATTCCCTTAGTCTAATCCATTTAGAGCTCCCTCCAGCTCTCTGGGCCTTCTTTATTGATTTCCCTTCCCTCCCTCCATCTATATCCCCCTCTCTTCTCCTCCATCTTTTCTTCCCTCCCTCCCTTGCTTTCTTCTTCACCGTCGGTTCAATTTGGCGGTGTACTGTTACACCTCATACTGCTGCAGAAAATCCATTTCGTTCCTAAACTCTATCGCTTGTCTGGCTTATCTCCTTTTTGTTCCGTCTTTCCTTGTTTTAGCTTCTTTTCTTTTAACCCCGGAAATGCTGACCTCGCTCTCATCACTACATAACGTATGAGTTCCATAGAAGTTGCTGAATAATCGGCAGCATTTTCTTAAGATGAACAACTGAACAATACGTCTCGAGTTTAAGGAGTTATATTCTTTCAGTTTCTCACATATCGCTTTTCTGCCTGGTTTTTGCTCATCGTTCTTGGTGTTTTACCTCTGTCTCTGCCTCTCTCGCTCTCTCTCACTCTCTCTTCTTCTGTTCGTCGTCTCTGTTTTCACTCATCACCTCCTCCCTACAATCCATGCAGGGAACTAGATCTTGTAAGCCGTTTCATGGTGGAGTTTTGTGTATGTGTGTGTGTGTTTTCATGCCAGTGAATGCCTTAAGTTCTAAGCACATTATAACCTCTGGAGCCTCACGCAAGCAGTTTTGCGTACAAAACTCTCCATGGAAATCACACCCTTGCCATTTTGGTATGTGTGTATAAGTGAGTGTTCAGTTGAGGGGATGGGTTTTTTTTATTTGTTTTTTGAATGCTTTAATGATTTATCAGAAGTACGCCCTAGCCCTCAGTCATTGTTGACTCAAGGCCCACCAGAAAGAAAAGGGACTATGTGTTTCAGGGGTCACTTAGAAACTTCTCTGCTTTGCCTCTTGCTTTTTTTTTTTTTTAAAGCTTATCTTTTATCTCCAGCATTCACTTTCCTCGAGTCGCACAGCATCAGTGCAGAGCCCAACATGCTTTGCAGCTCTCTGGGGACCTCTTGACAAGAGGAGCAACATCAGGCCCCCTCCCTCCCTCCTTTTCCTTGCCTCCCACGCCTCCTTCAAATGAAGACGGATGGGTCCATCCTCCTCTACTGTAGCTCACTGTATGGGGTGTCTGGGTCCTGTCCCTGCAGCACCGCCCCACATCTTTGGTTCCCCGCCCCGCCTCGACTGGGCGGCACAACCCAGTCACGGCCTCCGCTCAGTCCTCCATCAACCAGACACCCTTATCTCACCAATGTACTTATGCTCTCTGGCCAGAGCGGAGTGAGGGAGGGAGGGAAAGATATTTGGAGGGGGTTTCTCAGAAACTGTAAAGACGAAGGAGATTGGGAAAGTGAAAAACTGGCACGGAGAGAGAGATATATAGAACACAGGTAAAGTCAGACAGAATGGCGGAAAGAAAGGGTCTGCATTCCTTCATTGTGGGACGGTTGGTGTCTTTCACATTTCCATGCCGACGGGCATCCTTCACGAGCGGGACGGCACATGAATGGCTGCCATGGCAGGCCAGAGACAATCGAGGAGGTTGCTATGGGAGACAGTGACTTCTCCCCCCTCCGCCCACAGTAAAAAGTCTTTTCATGGCAGACAGGCCTCAGAGTGATGGCCGCCTCTTCTTTTGTCTGGTCTGGTACAGTACCCCCCGCCGCTGAGACGGCCGGCTCAGAGCTGGCCTTGCAGACGAGAGGAGGGCAGCTGTGACCGGGTTTGGCCTGAAGTCTGTCTGAAGGGGGGTCCCAATAATGCAGTGCCATAAAGCACAGCCTTATAGGTGACTAAGAAGCGGATCCATCCCTTTATGTGGCCATGCACAGAGATTCCCAGTATCTTTTCTCAAGCCACTAGTAGCACTCTACATCAGGCATGTCCAGTTATGGTCTTTGAGACGTTGACGAGCATAGTTTGATGATGTTATTGCTTGAACACATCTAATATACCACATAAATATGTATACTTTGTTTAATCAGGTGGGTCTGAACAGGCAATTCTAAGTATAATTCAGTGTTACCTTAATTTCCTTCTATCTCCTACTTCCCCAGTCATCAACACGATCTCCAGAACAGCAAGTAACAGCTTTAAAGGTGCAAGTTCCTGTGTTGGCTATAAACAGTGATGTTTATTCTTCTTTAAAAGTTACCTGAAGATTATTGGAATGCATCACATCTCATTCAAGTACCACATAGTAGTTATTGTAAAGATACAGTACATCTCCTAGTTGCCCACTGTCTTCTGTGGACATTCTGAGAGGTGGAACAACATGAAATCCAAACCTCTTTCGATCTTTGGGACGACAGATGTCAAAACAAGCCTGGCCACTTACTTTCCCCAGTGATAATCACATCCTGTTTTCAAAGGCTTCACTCTCTAAGAAGAAAAGGAAAGCGTGAATAGAGAAAGAGTATGTAGGAGGGGGAAAGAACATTGAGAGAGAGATTAAGGGAAAACTGAAGATGCAAGAACACGGCTAAGCTAAAGCTAGCCATGTCTCTAGGACTTTCTCTGCTCTCCGAAGTGTGAATCTGGTAACATTTGACTCTTCAAATATCTCTGTTGTCACTGCTAACCTGCACAGTAAGGAGAAGCACTCTTTAGTTGATTAGAGGTGGGACGCCCTTCACCAAACGTTGGCTGTATGAGCAGTATACAAAGAAAGCACGTTGGCATTACGCACCACGACATGCTAACATTTGAAGTGAGTGCTACCAACTTGTGTTTCCCCCCTTTAGTTTTTTTGGAGTAGTCTGTTGCTGTAATTCGGCCTATCCGTTGACATTGTGCTGCTGAGGGTTCTGGGAAGTTGGCGTGTTAAATGCAGAGTGGTGCGGAGTGAATGCTCGGTCGGCGGTGATTAAAGCCGGTGCGCCCGGTAACGGAGCCGCTAATGAAAGCTGGGCTTTAACGGCTGCGTATGGCCCTCGTTATGAGCACCCGTGCTGAAAGGATATATGTCCTGCCTCCAGATTACTGGAATTCTTCTCAAATTGGCCTGCCTTTCTGCTTGGCACAGGAATCTCACTGCCACCCCCCCCACCCCACCCCTCCATGTGCCTGTCTGACTTTTGCTGAAAGTCAACCCCCTCCACCCCCAGCACACACTTACTCCAGGGCCCCTAAAGCCTGCACTTAGGCAAACTCAAGCGTACAGACCGGCTAACCACAGCCAGGCTGCAGCATCTGTCAGCAGGCGAATGTATTTTTGAACGTGAGCAGTTAAATTCAGGTTCCTGAATCCATGGAAGATTGTAATTAGGGCTGTTACATGTGCGCAGACCCTAAACCCACAATTACATTATGCGTTCTTTCCCGAAATAATAACCTAACGACACGGTCCAATTAAAGTGGTAGTGAAAGGGCAAGTGGAGTTACCGCTACATGAATGCTGGTCAAATGATTGAAGTGCTGCCTTTTTCTGTTCATTCGTTCATGCATTTTACAACCAGAAATCCTGATTAGTAGGATTGGTTACCTTTGAATGTTGGGGCGGCGTGTAAAAAAAATGTGCATAGGAAAGGGATGCATTGGGCATTGAAAGGGCTTTTTCTTTGTGATAACTGGGCTGGAAACGGGCGCTGTCCACATTCACCCTGCCGTCACTTTTCCCATAGTTCCTTTACACCATGTAACCCCATTCACCCTCATACATCACAACAAGCCCCAAACTGAACTGCCGCATAGAACTTCCTACAATTCACTGCTATGCTATAAGTGACATGCATTCCTGTGTAAGTTATATTTTCTAGTGTCAGTGCTGCCTTCAAGAACAATGCCACCTTAGTGCAGAAACAGACCCTGAACCTTTGAGTCTGGGTGAAGAGGGATTAGAGGAAAGTTCACCATTGTTCTCCCAAAGAGAGATTGTGTTGGCGTTAGCCTTTGCCTTACATTGACATATCTTGTACTCTGTTGCTAAACTTTAAACCCAAAGTCTTTTGGAGCATATGAGGGCAATGTGGAGTGGGGTTAACTGTTTGAGAGAAGGAAAGACATGGAGAGAGAAAGAAAGTTAGCCATTCCCAGCAGGATAACCTTCTAGTCTTCGTTCTTGTGTTAAAATGACAAACGAAAAAAGTAACTACGAAGAAAGGAAAGGTATACAACAATATCTTTAAAACGAAAGCACGTTAGAAAAAAGACCAAAGTCTAGACAGTGGGAGGCATCCTGCGCCCTTCCTGAATTGCAGATAGCAGAAAAGCCTGAGCTCCAGATTGAGATCAGGTCCCTGGACCGAAAAGAGCTGGGCAGATTAGCCTTTATTGCTAACCCTAGAGCGCTGTCACATATTAATGCACTTAGGTGTAATTGAGAGCGATGTGGCCTGAAAATGCTAATGGTTGCACCGGTTGAGGTCAGGGCAGCCTTATCAGCCTGGCTAGCCTCAGACATGAACTCAGATGCGGAGGGACATTCATTGCAAATCACTCTACTGTGTTTTTGTTATGCTACATTATGTATGCTATCAAAAAGCTCAGAGTCACTACCCTAAAATGTATTTTAAACAAATCTAGTTTACTCTTGAACCCACAAAAACGTCTTATTTCTACATTTCAAGCCGGCAAGAGGCTACGAAGGATAATAAACCTGACTCGGTCGAAGCGTCCAGAATAAATGAACTGAGCAAATGGAACACAGAGAGAGCTCCGAGCAGGAAAAATGAGGTAGGAAGAGGAATCGGAGCAGTGTGTTTTTATTAAAACATCTTCATCTGCTTATGCTAAAGTATCTGGCAGTGTGAAAGCAGCAGGCTGAGGCTCCAGAGGCTCAGAACCAGGCTCACCATGTGTGTCTTGTTAAGGGCAGTTATGACAAATGGCAGCAGCTGTACAAACTAATCTCTCTGTAGCTTTCACACATGGCGCCCAATTAACAATGGGCCACTGTCGGACTCTAATCCACAACCAGCCAACCTGCCCCTACTCCTGCTGGCCTAGCCAACCTTAGAGTTTCAGAAAGCAAGAGTGAGAGGCAGGGAGAGAGAGAGAGAGAGGTGATTCAGTTGAACTGACATCAGCTTGGTGGTGTTTCGGTATAGATCAGACAAGTGCAGGTTTGCTGAAGACAAGTACACGTTCAGAGTGTCATAAAAGCTCATGTCTCTGAAATGATAACCTCAAAGAAAACAAGTTTAGGTTTGTGGATGCTAATGTAAGTTAACAGTGAGGATGGGCCATTTCTGTTTATCAGTTTATCATTAAATATTCACACAATGCAAAGGGCAGCAAGCATTCAAAGGTACCCGCCAGATACAAACTACACGCAGATAGTATGACGGCCTGTACACTCAGTGCCTATATTTCATTATAAGCTAATATAGTACAAATGTGCTTATGCAAACACACACACATATATATACACACATATATATGCACACACACACACACACACACACACACACACACACACTCGCACACAGCTGCAGTGGCTGGCTGGAGTGAATATGTAGAGGGAAGTGGCTTGTCAGGGGCTACATTCCCACTGGGTTTGTAATGATGAAGTGCATGTTGCAATGGTCACTGTCAGCTGGACTCCACTCAAATGAGTACATGCTCTTCATGAGACTAATGGCCTCTCATTCCTAAACTGGTATACAAATGGTCAAAATAAATGACTGCTTCATTCATCCTATGCTCCATTTTTCGGTCCTATTAGCAATTGTTGGGTTACAGGAGGATCCTTGGTTAAAAAATGTAATAAAAATCCTTCTAGGTGATTGGGAAGTATCAGTTTGCAGTCTGAATAATGATAATGAGTATTTTAAATGTTTTACATTTTTTTAGAGTCTTAACAATGCTAATGATTCTGTAAAATTGAGTATTTGTGAATCTATTAAGGATGTGTATGGTTTATTTGTTATTGTCCAGTCTCCATTTGTATAGTCCTTCTGTTTGAAAAATCCTTAGTTGCTTATTAATAAAAGTCTGTAGAGTGCACAATTACTACTGTAATCAAAAGTGACAGCTCTGACTGTAACCCTTATTTTCAGCTGAGAGGAATTGTCTCAACATGGACGATCCAGTCCAGTTACACATAATGAGTTTGTAGCTTTTGGGAGTAGTCCATTGGAAGCAGTAGGATAAGGTTCACTGTTTGGCAGTCCACCTCATCCTTTGACGGCGTTTCTACGAAGAATTCTCTCCTAGATGTTAGCGAAATGAAGACGGAATAAAAAAGAATGCAGTAAAGAGAATCAGTGCTGCTTGTCGGGCGTGAGGTGGTAAGGGAGTGCCAGAAAACCTAAATGAATGGAAACTGTTGAATGAGAAAAAAAACTGTATTTTTTTTTCCCTGCTGCATCCAAGAATGATTAAGCTTATCCCCTCTGGCTGTGAATCTCAGCTCATGGACAAAGCCACAGAGTTCCTGCCCAGACCGACAGAGTGAGAGGGAGAGAGGGCATAGCAGCAGACTTGGAGAGAGCGTTGGGGAATCCTAACCAACATTGGCAAGAATCGTGGTGACTAACCGGGTTGATTTACAACATAGACACAAACACACACAGGCGCACATGCACACACAGTAGGCCAGACTGGTTCACTACTTACTGTTTTTATGTGAGGTTATAAATGTAAAGGATTTTGGTTGACACTATTAACATAAAGGCATAACATTCCAGTCAAACTGAAACTGGCCTCGAATAATTTGGTTTTCAAAAGAAAATCAGTGTCTACGAAAACGAAGAAACGAAAACACACCTGGAGCAGACGATACACTATCAGAGAGATACTGTAACAGGACAGAGAATAGAGTAGCTGTGTTATAGCCACTGTGCCTCATTCGCCCTTTTAATAAGGATTAATCAAATGATGAAAAGCGATCTGGCTAGAAGAAGGGAAGTCGGACGTAAGAGGATCCGCCGTGCCCTTAAGAAAGTTTATGTAACGTGAGGATCTCCTGGCATCCGTCTTAGCCTCTTTTCACCTGTTTTTTTTCTCTCCTTTCCCTTCTTTTTGGTCCACTTTTTGTAAAAGGTACGGCAGCTTCTTTAGACGCTCACGCTTAGTTCAGGTTGACTTTTATTGTGAGAATGCTGGGGAAAAAATGTCTGTTGTCTGTTGTGAGGTTTGACTTGTGCTGGTTACGGCTACTACTTAAAGTAGCAGGACTTAGATTAGTTATTTTGGCAGAGCAGTGAGCTGCACAGGGCTTTAAGCACACGTAACACGTGCACACACACACACACACACACACACACATCACACACCCAGACTACACAAATCTGCTGCACCTACAGAATCAAAAAGTACCACCGCCGGTCATTCTGCTGCAGCACTCATCAGGCATGTCCCATGTACAGCAGATCACTATAACTGTGCATTTGTATGTGTGTTTTGGTGAGTGGAGGATCTGTGCCAGTACGAACTGGTTTATAATAAATGACCAGTAGTTCTGTGAGACACTGTGGGAGCATTCTTTGTGTTCTGCATATGGATGTATGGAGAGTTAGAAAGAGCAAGACTTTGAATTCATGGCAGAATTCTGACTGACATGCTCCAGGTGTGTCGCACACCTGATACCACAGTCCTAGGAACAACACTTTGAAACAATTCGCAGACAGTGGACACACACAAATGTAAGGAGCACACATTTGGAATAAAATCCCCCAGGTTAATCTAAGAGCTGCTTTGGATCATTTTACTGATTCATCTTTAATGGGTGTATAATTGCAGGCCCACGGGACTGTGCTAAACTGCTTTGTCAATAATTCTAGGTAAAATCTTCTGTAAGCATGAAAACCATTAGAAAGGAAAAATGCCTTGTAACTTGTTTGCCAGATCAAATAAGCTACAAAAAACTAAAAAAAATTAAAAGTAAGAGTAAGTAAGGCAAAAACATTTTCCCCAAACCTGTTATGTAACACAATATTTATATATAAATGGGATGAATTTTTGTTTTTAAAATGTAAGGAGGAAAAGCATAAAAATATTTTGAACAAATTGTTTTGTTAAAAAGAAAATAATAATTAAAAATGTATAAGGTAATGGCGTTATAGGCTGACATCTAATAACAACTTGCTTCTATACATTTTGTGTAATTTCAACACTAAATCTACATTGTGCACATGGTGATGTCATTTATCACTATATTAATATCACACTTCCTGCTTGAATTGAAAGAGAGTCCCTCATATAGTTTCACGTTTGAATCTAGAACTGCATCTTTGCCGTCCTGCTTTCGTCGTTATGAAGAGTTTAGAGTGGGAATCAGGCACCTCGTACTCACTTCCTCAGCGAATCAGAAACATGTTCTCATCCTATAAGCCGTCATGCAGCCACATAGCCACAGACAGCGTGTTGTACCCTCACAAAAAGGCTTTAAAACCTTCAAGAATAGGGCAGTGTTTGTGAAGGCACACCCGCAGGACCCCCACCCCTGGCGTCTACGTCTTCATCGCTGCTCTTTGTCGGGCCGCGGCGGTCCTGTGCACTGAAAGGACTCCGCCGTCACCTGCCAGACTGTAGGAATGTTAATGCCGTGGCCTTGATAATTGGATTTTACACAGACCGTCTGTGTGGAACCCACACACACATACGCACACACACACATCTGAGGACGGACCCGTAGGCTCGCTATTGTTTGGGGTCTGGCTAAGAAAGACCTCAATAGAACCTGACTGTGTTTGTATAAGGCCTCACGACTTCATAAAGAGTGTTTACAGTGTGTGTGTGTGTGTGTATGTGTGTGTGTGTGTGACTGTGAGAGAAGGCTGAGGAGCAGGACACCTGTTTGCTGGGCAGATGAGCAAAGGGAAGCGAGGTAGAGAATGAGAAGTGATGGGAGTTCACATGTACAAAAGTTTTTGTGTACATACAGCGTGTGTTGTGCAGTTAAAGAACCCTCATTGGCTGATGCGGAGTATTTGCCTGATATGACAGCTGATGTAGCTGTTGACCAGGGTAAATCATACTGAGACCACTCAAGGGTGATGTACCCTATTGAGAAGATTCAAGGTGGTTCTTCAGCTGTTCTTCTACAGAGACTAATGAAACCCTGTTTCTGACTGAGTGAGTTGTCTGTATAGTGAGTCAGAAGTAAGGGACTGTGCAGCCTTTCAGTGTGTTTGTAGCTATGTTCTTGTTGTGTTCTGCATTGTGCGTTTGAAGTGTTAAAGCCCTTCGCAAGTGTGGATCATTGAGACCGTTCCAGTCGTGTTAATGGAGTGTGTGACCAGGGAGCAGTGGAGGTGTTAGCGGTGTGTGCGTGTGCATGTGTGTGTGTGTGTGTGTTCAGGATATACAGGCAGCGGTAGCCTCCCCTGCTCGGGGCCTCTTGCTCAGTTTCCCCCGGCTGTAGCTCACTCTGCTCCAACATCTCAGCTCTAGTGACCTAAATTCTTTTAATTCACCTCAGAAGACCCTGCTGCCCGGCAACCAGCTGCACCCTCCCACCACCCACACACACACACACACACATAAATCCTTTCAGAGTTCGCTACAGCTAATGTATGGTTTGTTTATGTATAAAGGTTTTTCTTTCCTGTATGTACAGTAAGGGAACAGAGCCGGATTTGTTCCCGCTAATTTTCTTTCCCGCAGATGTTCAGCTGCTGAACAAATGCTATCAAAGTTTCTCTCTCTTTCTCTCTGCTTTTTCTCTCTCTCTTTCTTTTTTTTTACTCTCTCTCTCTCTCTCTCTTTCCTCTCGCTTTCTCTCTCTCTTCTCTCTCTCTTCTCTTTTCTCTCTCCTCTCTCTCTCTCGCTCTCTCTCTCTCTTTTCTCTTTCTCTCTTCTCTCTCTCTTCTCTCGCTTTCTCTCTCCCTTCTCTCTCTCTCTCTTCTCTCTCTTTTCTCTCGCTTTCTCTCTCTCCTCTCTCTCACTCTCTCTCTTCTCTCCTCTCTCTCACTCTCTCTTCTCTCTTTTCTCTTTTCTCTCTCTTCTCTCTCTCTCACTCTCCTCTCTCTTTTCTCTTTCTCTCTCTCTCTCTCTCTCTTTTCTCTTATCTCTCTCTCTCTCTCTCTCTCTTTTCTCTCTTCTCACTTCTCTCTCTCTTCTCTTTCTCTCTCTCTCTTTTCTCTTATCTTTCTTCTCTCTCTTTTGCTCTCTCGCTCTCTCTCTCTCTCACTCTCTCTTCTCTCTCTTCTCTCTCTTCTCTCTCTCTCTCTCTCTCTCTTTCTCTCTATCACACAGATACTAACACTTGCCTTGCTGTTTTCCCACATAAACATGGGTCAGAGCGATGTGTTTTGATTGTTCTCCTTATTCTCTTGTAATCAGTTTCAGAGTGAAGCATTTAGGGCCATTACCTCAGCCAGGTTGACTCACAGCTGTAGTTTTGGCTCTTCGTTGGAGGGGAGAATGTGTAGCTGGTTCTGCCAGAGCCTCACCTCCCTTCCCTCCACACACACACACATACAGACACGCACAACTCCCTCCCTCTGAGGTGAACTGGCCGCTTGACAGAGGCTTGCTGCTCCCTTGAAGTTGTGGGTTGTGTGTGTGTGTGTGTGTGGAAACAGAGCAAAAGTTTGGCACGCAAAAAACACTTTCACTTTATCAGAGTTTACTGACTGATTGTGCAGCTTCATCTGATAAGGTACCATGTAGGTAAAGCTGGGAAGTGCTTGCGCATATGTAGTACTGCCCAAAAGTCTTAGGCCAGCCTGGAGAGTTCTTCATGTAATCATGCATTTTAAACATGATCGAACATTAGGATGAAAACAGGTGATCATTACTAAAGTAAGATGTAACAGTAGTTCTGTGTTTCCAATAAAGTTATTACATTGTAAGTGGTTCGAAGAGATGTTCCTCTACTACTCCATGTGTCCAGTCAATGTTTTCATTTGTTCATTTCATTGGCAGCACCTGATTTGATCCAGTGGAACGTTGAGTAGCTGAAGCCGGCAGCTACAGTGACTGTAAATATTGGGCTTCTTTGAAAGGAAGTTAGGAAATGGTTCATATAACACATAGTGGTGTAAATGACGAGTTTTGATCCAATCTGATACCTATATATGATAAACTTGCAGACAATCTGCTACATTTCCTTCAACTCGCATTCATTCTCTAAACCGCTTCTTCCATTTCGGGTCACGGGAAGCTGGAGCCAATCCCAGCTGACTACGGGCCCAGGGCAGGAGGCCAACCCATCACAAGGCAACACATAGACAGACAAACATTCACACACACTTACAGGCAATTTGGAGCATCCAGTCTACCTACCGCAAGTCTTTGGACAGTGGGAGGAAACCCACGTAGCCGACGTGGGGATCGAAAACTGGACTTTCCTGCTGAGAGGCAACAGCATTAATCACTGCACCACTGCAACGCCCTTCGACTGCAAACAAATTATAATTTGAACATTTTATTATTAAAGGTCAAATAAAGCAGTGTAGTCATGAGCGAAGGCAGCTAAAACCCTGCACAGGTCAAATGAATAGTGGAATCAATACATTGATTTTTATGTCACATCGATACATCAGATCATGCGCTATTTTGGTTGATGCATCAATACAGATGGATTCATTGTTACTCCCCTATAACACACTGGTAGACATAAAAAAGCAATTTATTCTAGTGATGCTAATTTGCAGTTGAAGAGTTTTATTCCAAAACATGCGCTTTGAAATACACATAAAAACCCATTTCACACAAAACAGCACTTTTTCCTTTCTCTGATCAGGATGAAGTCAATTACTGTGTAATACTGAAACTTCTTGGGTGAGTAAAGCTCACTGCCAAATTGATGAAAACAGCCTTTATTGCATTTTGGAACCAGACTCGTCATTTATGTTTGTTTATAAATTCTTAAAGCTCAGATTAACAGCTATAAACATTTTCTCAGACAGTTTTGCATAGTACTGTATGTTTAAAGTTTGCTGCCAGACATGTCGTTCCTTCATACTATAGCACATCTATCTCTCTCTCTCTTTCACATACACACACACACACTCAGTCTCTCTGTACATTGGCCCAGTCGTTTCACTGGGCTGTGTAAGCGGTAGGTGAGCTCTTTGCAGGCTTGACTAGCGGCCAGAGGCTTGTTGTTATTGGAGCAGGCTGCTGCGGTCCACCAGTTGAAGCAGCTGATTGGACAGTTTCCACTCGGCCCCCTCTGAGTTCAGGCGCTCTCCATAAAACAAAGTCCAGCACAAGCCCTGACCACCAGGATTGCCCTCTGCCACCGTGTTCCCCACATAATAACACACACACACACACACAAATGCGTACAGTCACAGTTCTTTCTTAGACGTGGTCTCCTTCATGTCTTCTCAAAAACGTGTCTGGTTAGAAATTACTGTGAGGTAATCATCAACAGTCAGTTTGGATGCTTCAACGGAAAGGAAGTGTGACTGTATCAGGCAGTTCAAAGGGCAGACCAGGTGTCTAACAGCTCAGTCATAGATCTGTCAGGGGTGTTGTGTTTTCGTCGTTCGAGGACATGTTCTAAAGCAAACGCGCTGCAGCGTAAAAATCCTCAGGTAACGATAACTGAGAGCATGTAAAGAGGGTGAAGTCAAACTGTGCTGAAATGAGCTAATGAATGATTGAGTCCCTCTGAATGATTACATCCTGTTAGTATGTGTCTCCGTTTACAGCCTCAGTAGTGATGAGAGGAGGAACTTTAAGAACTAAACTCAAAACTAAAATCGTTTTCAGAAAGCGTCTGCAGACTTCTCAGGCCAGGAGGCAGTTGTTTCTTCACTCCAGTCTGAACGCTGCTGAACATTAAGCTGTATGTTTTGTGCTTGTGTGCGGTGAGAGTCCGCAGCTGCACATGTACTGTGTGTGTGTGTGTGTGTGTGTGTGTGTGTGTGTGTGTGTGTGTGTGTGTGTGTGTGTGTGTGTGTGTG
>JBBPDA010000013.1:13646276-13661146 GCA_037974385.1 Arnoldichthys spilopterus | reverse complement strand
TCATAGTGAGGGGTTAATGGTGAACTTTTACATTTTGTGCTGCTAAAGCAACTAAACTAGTGCTGTGAAAATAATGTTACATTTTATTCATTAATTATAAAACAAAATAATGTGTCAATGACAAAATTACAGCATATTAATAACCCTTTTACCCCTTGACCCAATTTGGCACTGTTGCTGTAAAATTTAGCTTGGGTGCTTTATGAGCATTGCAACCTGGGTATTGTAGTGCTGGATTGTGGGTTGTGGGGAGTTACCTGAGCAGCTAGTGCTTCGAAGACAATTTGTTGAGCTGAATTAGTTTAATTATTTCTAATGGCAAATAATAAAATGTTAATATATATGATTTATTCTAATGAATTCATCACAAAGCTAGTAATTAATTAGAATCATTTTTATTGTTTGACAACTCTAATCTAAACACGTATAAAATGGGAACTAGGTGTTGTGTGATTGCATTCATTCATTTTCTGGCTTTGTCGTACCTGCAAAAATAACATAAGTGAGTAGCAGCTAGCAGTTTAGCAGAAAGTTGAGTTTGCCTAGCTAGTTTACAGTTCTCTATAGAAGTTGTTATCAAATTAAAAGTCTTTATAGAAACTTGTATCCACTGGTGGATAGAATCCACCAGAATATCCACTGGTGTCATCATCCCTTTAATTTTGCCTACAGATCCTGCCTGGAAGTACGGCCAAGTGAAAAGGCTTGTGTATGTATTTGCCTGCTGTTGAAATCAGGTGATAAATTTCAGGAAAAGTTTTTGTGGACACGTGTCAATGTCCAAGGACAACTGTTTCTTTGATAAGGTGTGAGGAACACTGTCAAGTCCAACTGCCTTTAATTCGACCAAAAAAAAAAGTTTATTTTGCACCTGGTTTTGTCGTTTTGCCACTCAGGCTGTGGAAAGCCTCCCCAGTGCATACCCACTACTCAAATGTATATGTAATTTATATTTCTTAATGCAAAACTATTTTACAGTTAGAGAAAAGTACAAAAACATGGAATTTTTATTCATTCATATATCTTGCAGAGCTAACCAAACTGGTACATGGCTGGTTATTCTTTCTGTTTTATACTTTCAAGGTTCTTTGAAGGTTCTTTGGTAAAGGCAGTAGTTTTATATGGAACCTCAAAGAACCATTTAAATTTTTTAAAAGCTCTCTGCATGGTTAGATTGGTTTTTTGTTGTAAAAGAACCTTTTAAAATGGTTTTATGTAGCACCATTTATTTATTATTCTATTAATTTATTAATTTATTTATTTATTTATTTATTTATTTATATATTTGTTCGTCTATTTATTTATTTATTTATTCAATCTATTTATTTATTCTATCTATCTGTCTATCTATCTATCTATCTATCTATCTATCTATCTATCTATCTTTCTATATATCTATCTATTGTACATTTCTTTAAATGTATTTTTACAAATCAAAGGTTTTTTTGGTACTAAATATCCGGTTATGCTAACAGTGGAGGTGCTGATCTACCAAATGAAATTAGATATCAATATTCAGATATATGTTCAAGATTGCGTTGTCGCTTCGGTGTCAGTAAATGTGCTTTTGCAGACGAGGGATATTATGGAGTGTTGAATGCACAGTACTCTGTCTCCTCTTCCTTCTCCATCTGAGGCCCTTAAGAGCTGATTAGACAAATGTTTATATTTTCCACAGAGTGCCAAAGGACAGATAAAGGGTGGCTGATGCTTATCCCCTTTCCCACGCAGTAGAAGCCACTAAGGAAGAACATAAACGGAGCCTCACAGGCAGACTTTCATGTCCTCCGTTACAGTTGCAGCTGCTCGGCTCACACCTTAATTGACAGTTCCTAGATCGGGGTCCCTTTGTCGGCTCCGCCCGCTAACTTGCTAACCACAGCCTGTGGCCACAGGATTGATGGAAGCGTGTCTCGCCGCAGCACCCTGACCCTGCCTTTGACCCAGGCTTTTAATTTCGAGTCATACTGAAAGTCTGGTGCTTCTTTCTATGAAATATTTGCTCACCCGGAGTCATTTAAGAGAGAAACCCCCGCTGTAAAGCATTTGCTTGCTTCAGGTTAGTCGTGAAGAACAAAAGCATGGTGTCTGCGCAGTTTGCAGGGGGAATGGTTGGAGGCCCAGCAGAGGGGTAGCGAAGAGGGCTAAATTTAGATTGATCTCCGGCGCAATGCACTACGTGCATGGACTCACAGCCCTGCATACAGAACGCATGCTAATGATGTCACTCTTCAGCGCTGGTCGAAGCAGTTAATATGTCTTAGTCCACATATCACAAGTCTAAAAATATCCCTGCACGTACGTGTGTGTGTGGGATTATTTTTTTCTTTTACATATGGGTCTTATAGAGTCAAGTCTGAATGGGGCCTGCTTTCTAGCCTAGTGAATATGATTCAGCTAAAAATCCACAGTTAGCATTTCTGCTAGTAAAATAGAAGCAGCGCTGTATGGTCGCAAGGTTACCAAACTTGGCGGGATATTTTGGCCGTATTGCTTTTTAATCAGACTTTTTTCAAAGCAATTAAAAAAAAACATTTACTGCCATGGCTTTTCATGACTCAGGCACTGCTGGACTCCAGCTCATGCCGTAAGTCAGTGTTTTATGAAGTGCCGATTCAAATACGCAGCAGCTCCTGGAACTCAGGGTGTGCACCAAGGGTTAAGGTTGCGAGCGTTTTCCGCAGAACCGCAGCTGCCAAGGTTAAATAAGGTGATAGGGAATTGTTTACTTGCCGAAATGTTCTATCGAGTTTGGCTGGTTTGTCCTGAACCCGGGCCTTCTTGCGGCTGTCGGCAGGGTTGTATAAGTTGTGTTAGCAGCCTGTTATCAGTCTGCGTGGCAGTCAGTGTGATTGTGGCTGCCTTTTAAAGATGTAATTATTGCCTTTGTTTTCCCTAACTGCCTTTCTCAGTAAAACAGCAATAACGGATTTATTGAAGAACAGTTGGAGAGCAAGGCTCATAAAACTAGAGCTAATCCGAGCAGTTAGCGCTCGTCCCTCTTCATTTGTTCTCCTCTCGGTTCTCCTCGGGTGGAGATCCTCTGGTGACATCGAACAATTCGAGTCAGCAGCCCCAAGTGACATCTAATCCATCGGCTCTGCCTCTGCGCACCCGCAGAGGCGCTCTTATTGTGTTTGAACCAGACTGTGTTGTCTCACCGCGTTTATGACCCAGTTTATCTTCCATTAAATGGTTCCTGATAAGGCGCTCGTCTCAAACTGCGCTGCCTCTGCCGGCTGTTTGCTCATCGCTGACGCTGGTTTGCCCAGAGCCCATGTGAATCCCTCTTCTTCCCAAATTCCTGGACTCCTTCCTCTCTTTCTGCTGGGTCCATGTGCTCGCACAGCGCAAGAATGTACCGCCTGGAGAAATGGCATGAGCCACAACTGAGTGATGATGGATGGGCCTTAATGTCCTAGCCCAGCTTGTCAGAGTCTGCTGGGCCGCAGAGAGTCTTAGCTGGTTCTACAAAGCCCTTTCCCCCCTCTGAAATCTTCACTCGGCTAGATATCTGCAGCAGATGAGTTGCCTTTTTGGGTTTTACAAAGACGAGGGTTAATCGACTGTAAAACAGGGAAAGTTTATTTTATGACATGCCAATGACGTGTTAACGCAAAAAGTGACCGATTCATTTAGCTTGTTGTTTATTTATTGCTCTTGAAGGGAGGTCTCTCCGGGCCAGAAGTGTAATGGCGACAGGTCAGTTAAGCCTACAGACTAATTGAAGGACACTACTAGTTATTGTGTAAAGAGTATATCTTCACTGTAGTGAGAAACGTAACTTCTGTTATTTCTTCTATAGATAGTTAAACAGGTAGATTTTGCTAAGATTTAGGTAGAAAACAGATATGATTTTTACTTAAACCCCCCATCCCACCCCATTTTATTATAACTGTCATTATATAGGAACAGGTGGCCTTACTTAAAAACGAAAGGCAAAACCTTCACTCAGCAGATTTGGTTGTTCCACCTTAAATGTTCCAGCAGTTAGGCTTTGGCGCCTGGTGCACCATTAAAAGTGAAAAAATCAAATAAAAAGCCAACATCAGCTTCACCAATATATGGCACACTTTTTGATGAACTTTAATTCCACAAAACTCCTCGTTATCTGCCTTTTACCTGTCCTCTGTGAAGCCGATGCCACACGGCTAAGCTGCTTTTTAGTTTAGAAAACCTGCAGTTTTTATGAGGCACGTCCAACAAAAACAAACCAAGCTAAGGCAAGAAGCTCCCATTTTCGCCACTTTTATGGGCTTTGAGTCCTGGCTCTGCGGGAGTTAAGCACTCGATTCTCTCAAATGCAAAGCACCCAGAGCGTCCAAACTCTCAGTAAGACACTCCGCATTAGTGCACCAAGAGATGCAAATTTTTGTCCTTCTGTTGTTGATACACCAACTTGAGAAAGTGAAACCAACCAACACCACTGCCCAAAAATTGTGTCTGACTCCGTATCGTAGCATTACATTGGAACAGTATGATTATGTAAACGTAGACACCGGCCAAGCCTAGGATATATATTTTTATACTCTGGTGCCATTTGGAAATGCTAGCCTTTATATTTTGTGAGCATCTCATGATGACTGGATCATTAAAGTTTTTTTTGTAATTACAGTAACACATTTAGTTAAGAATTCCTTTTCCTTTTCCTTTCATAAAACGTCAACGTTTTGGAAGTAAGAGATTTTTTACCACAGTGGAAATATGTATAATGACGTGAAACAGTTTGTTCATTCTTGTTTACTTCATAAGTTTAGGTCTTAAAGCCTATTGGACACATTCTGATTCTCGGGGGCGAGCTATTGTTGTAGCCTGTTTTGATGGTATCTTTGTATCCTGGTATCTTGATCTGATAGTATCTGTTTACTTTGCCCAGGAACTTTTGTCTGTAGATGTACAGGTTTGGTTTACACAGCGCTGTAACCCAATGCGAGTGCATCAGGGCAACAGTGTTACTCAATTAGCTATCGCTGTCCTGAGCGCTCGGGTAGCCGCGGCAGATGTGTTTACGGGCAGTTATTGTGTTTATGGTTTCCTCTGCAGAACCTCTTATTAAGGGCGGCGGATGAAACAAGACGTGATTTAGGGAGGCCCTGCACAATGCGAATGGCCGCAGCCGTCGCTTCCTACCTTTGTGTGGACGAGGACCCAGAGGTGGGGCAGCGGATGCGCAGCCCCGGCCCCCGGCTCTGCAGAGGGAAGGAAACTCAGTGTCAAAGGCGGCCCTGTTATCTGAGGCAAAGGCGCACGTTCTGCAGCAGCGGCTGTGTCATTGACTCAACAGGAGGGATGAGATACAACAAACTGGGGGTGTAAAAATGCACAATGCATATATCTAAAGGTGCTAATTGAGCCCCAGGAATTTTATAGGGTTCGAATGAATTATTTTAGATTATAATGATAATCTATGCACCAAACCAATATGTCTGGTGTCTATATTTTATGGTCAGTCGGATCTAATTTTTAACTAAAACTACTGGTGTCTTTATTTACTGTCTAATATATTTATTAATATTACTTAGAACGTTTAGCACCTCAAAATGGCATGAGAAATTTTTCATATCGGTTGAGCCCTGCTGGATTGGATGAATAGTTTCTCACATTTTTGCATTTAGCATGTTTTTAAAAAGACTCCGCCATTATTAGGGCACAATTTAATGTGTCCCGAAGACCCGCACCTCTACAATTCCCATTGTTTTCCTTGATTAACAATTATGAAAATGTTTATCGTTGCGTAAAAAGTCCTGGATTGGGTCTTGCCCGTAAGAGGTGCAACAGGGCCCGAGCCTTCTTTCAGCTCTCCCGCGCAGTATTTGTTTTTACTCCGGCTTCTTGGTGCGCAGGGTTTTCTAATAACCTTGAGAGAAGCCCATGCAGGCCCCAGTTCAACGAGTGCATATGGCATATTTCTGCTCACTGTGCCGAGGCTGCCCCTGACAGAGGCCCCCCACCCCACACACGCGTGCGCACACACACTGAGGTTTTTTCCCCTGTCCTAAAGAGTGCTCCCAGCAGACTGTTGCTGTACGGCTTCTCACAGACTCCATGAAGGAAATGCATTATGTGTAAAAGGAATTCCATATGGTGACATACGATCTGTGTAATTCCTTCAATTGATAAAAAAGCCCTACCTTGCATGTACCGGTCTTTGTGTGCTCGGCATGAATAGCTTAAAAGAAGCCTCCCACTGTTTTTCCCTCTCTTTTTTTTTTTTTCTTTTTCTTTTTCTCTCTGCCGCTTGTGTCTTGGCCTGGCCGAGCCCTCGGCATTACTGCACTGTCCGTGCTGTGACTGTGTGGGCTCCAGAGTTTGCCATCGAGAATGTTTGCAGACAGAGGCCCGGGGTGTTCCAGGTAGGCTGTGCCAAACTGGAGTGGCTTGGACGGGGCCCGCACACGGCGGAAGGGGAAGTGTTTCAGCGCCTCTGCCAACCCGCCCTGGGATGGCAGCCGAAACCCTGCTGCCTGTGTCAGCACTGAGACTGGGTTGTGACCAGGGCTGTCCAATTTGGACAGAATATCACATTGTGATTATCTTGCCATATATAAGATATACCTGGCAATAAGTTAGGAAGCCTTGGCACAATGGATGGATGATTGGATGGATGTAAAGATTGTGACGCATAAATTACAGGGCAAAACCATAGTACATAAACAAGCCACAGTGCAGAAGATGTCACCTAAGCACATTCAGTGGGATGTGGCCTGCATTATTTTTGGCCTTTTTCCATTTTTTTAATGTTTTTTTTTTTGCCATGACATTGCCTTGATTCATCAAAAAACCCCAAATGCTACTCAGCAAGGAACATCTGTGATTGGTCAAGTTCAATCTCTACAGTGCTAATAACTAATCAGATAGGATTTCGCCTATATGATTTTTATTATGCATTTGTTATAAATTGCCTACAAATAAAATGTAGTATTATTATGTATAATTAGCAGTTCTGAGCGTTAAATCACATCCCGTCTTGTGCCTACATTTCCAGGCGAGACTCCGAATAGTGCCTATATGCGAGGGGAAGAACACTCTTTTGGATGTGGGGATGTATGTACATGTGAACAGTTGCCAAGAGTGTGGAGTCCAATCCAATTGTGGCCCTTTGATATCCTCTCCAGTTCCCATGATGCAATGGCGCATCCAGTTCCAGTGCAGATAACGTTTTACAGCCTCTGGAGTGGCCTATTCGAGCGCCAGGGGAGTATCATTTTTGCATCAGCCTTTAATGTTGGAAAACCAAAAGATTTATTACAGAGAAAACACATTTTGGGGATGTTGACGCTTACATTGGTTACAGTCTAGGTACGTTTGCGAAAGCCGTCCTAATTGGAGAGAAACATACGGCAAGTGTTTTCCCACATGCTGCGAGGCTGAAGAGTAACATGACTTATGGGGCGTACAGTTCAGTAGCTTAAATGTATGGATTTTGTCTTGGCAAGGGGCAAAATTTATAACGCCTTTCAGAGTATGCCAAATATTTTGGAACACACATTCAGCAAATGTTGGGTGTTTATGTGCTAATATGTTGGACACATTATTTTCAGCTTCATGTTCTAGATACTGCGATACGATACACATCTCAGTGTTGAGAAAACAGACTTATCGTTGCAGCATGTGCCGCATTCCATCGTACTTAGGAATCCCAAGCAAGCTTCACACTCACTCAGAGAACAATTTTAATACTCATTCAAGCAGTGTGTAATTTTCGCTTACCAACAACATGAAAAAAGGGGGGGGGTTGATCAAACGTCTACACATTTATGACGGTGCCACACAGGGCCAAGAAGAAAAACGCCAGTAAAGTTTAGTGGGGTTTTTCCTCAGACGATGGAAAATGGCTGCAGGCAGTAATAATTAATGTGCAGGATGGTAGCATACCTGGCCTGTAAAAAAAAGAGCTTCTATAAGTGCTCTGGCCTTCAGCGTTCTTCTAAGGTTTGAAGAGACAGGGCGTGCTTTAAAGCTACCGAACATGCTGTAAGGACCGAAATGGAAACAACGTGTGTGTTGTCTGGAACAGTGGCAGCGTGTTCAAGCACAGGAGGTCTTGGGGAGCAGTATGAACCGGTAGTGGCATGGTGATGAAAAATGAAGTCAAATCGTACGGTGCGGCATTGCAGAATGGAAGAGAACAGGCTTGTTTTCCTTGCCTTCCTCTCTCCTCCCCCTCACTTCCTTCTTCCCTTCTTTACTTGGTGACCGGCCTGGTAACGCATGTGAAATGTGCTCCATACAAAATAAACGAGAAGGCCTCACTTTTCCCACTGTGGTTTCGTTTCCGGAACAGAGCTGGGTGACTGTCCACCCCCGTTGTCCCCCTAGCCAGCTTCAACTTCTCATTCACCATCACTGATAAACCCAAAATGACATGCTCAGATGACTACAGAGCCAGGTGGCAGATTTGGCTGTGAAGAGAGCGTAAAGACCCCTGCCGTTAGGTTGAGCTGATGACACCAAAGAACAGAGGAAATAGCAGAAGGAATGAGGGAGTGGGGTTTAAAAAAATGGACACAGAAAATTCTTGAGCTGGAACATGGAAAGGCTGATCAGTAGGGGTGCGCAATACGAACTAAAGTGAATATTATGGTATTTTCCACTGTCTAGACTATTACAGAATATCAGTACATCTGTGAAATAATAAAATTATTGTGTTTAATGTTATAAAATCTGCACCAACAATATTTTAAATTGTGAAAACAAATTAGTGTTTAGTGATGTAATAGGCAAAATAATATTGCCATATTTTAAGGGTAAAATACTGTAATACACAGCATGTATCTCAGTATTTTGAAATCTGCTCATATAAAGTGTCGGTTTGAGATGTTCTTGTTAATCGGTGTGCTCTATTAATGTATATCTTATATATTATATATCTAAAAAGTTGATAAATCAAATGAATGTAGTTCTATAATCCTAAATTTGTTGGAACTAAATTTGTTTCTGCATTTAAACAGTGCATAGTATGTGTTTACAACCTTCCTCCCCCACAAAGCATTTCTTGAGGCATTTTGCTGGATTTAAATAACCTAAAAAGCATATGATACAGAAGTTCAAAATTAAAATCTCTTAAAATCTTTGCTTAATGGTGCATTTTCATTGTCAGTTGGCGGTCTTACCAAAGGAAGAGCAAACGTCATGATCCATTTCTAAGTTAGAGCTCAAGGTTTGTTAGTCTTGCTAAGATTGGGTTTTAAAATTCGATTCCACCTTAAATAGTTTGGCTGACAGAACGAGCATGATGGTGGTTCTGGTTAAGATACCCAGTGATCACACGTGATGGATTCAGTCAACTTGTAAAAGTTTTCTGGTGCTTTTCATTACGTCACTTTAGCATCACATACGTCACATATTCATAAAGTACACACAGCACTGTCCTTCCTACCATGAGGGCTGGTAAGCTAGCTTTACCCACACCGCTGTGCCACACACTTGGCTCTGAGGCTGGGCTGGATGGGCAAGGAAGTCTGTGTGACGTAGGTGTTTTTCTCTTTAGCTGTGTCCCAAATCACACACAGCTCTACTTTACATGGTCCATTACTGAATGCACCCCAATGGTAGTGTACCGTGTTTTCACACTACTTTGTGTGGTGGGACGTTTGGGATACAGCCTTTCCTTCTGTGAGAGGGAAGTATGATTAGAAAGTGTGAGAAACACCAAAGTGAGTCTTATGGCAAAGGCTTAAAAATAGTTTGTACTCTATGTGGTCATTTACCACACTGAGTGTAGAAGAAGCTGACATATAGAGCGTATTCGATATTGCCCACCAGAGTGTAAATGCTACACTGTTTGTGCCTTTCGTTGCATTATGAGAAGCGCTTAAGGTGTTCCTGTTTCATTGGAGTCGAAGTCTGTTTGTGGTTTACTGTTTTATCTCCATGTCTACAATATGGTAAGATATGTGAGTCATGGGGCATCACTTTCATAAAGTTACACCTTCCATTGCTACTGCCTGAGCCTAAATCTCAGTCCAGTCTAGCATTACTTACTCAAAAGTAAAGAGATTAATGCTGTGCCTCGTGGGAAATGGGGAACTGGCGTTTTGAGGTCAAACAAAGAAAGGAATGTGGCACAGTTCCTAATACTTAGTCTCGTCATTGCCTTTAGGCCTGTCCTGACTTCCTCCCTTGCCCTCGCTTGCTCAATGCATCCGCAGGGAGGTTCGTTAAGAAATCCCACCTTTTGACATGTGGGCGAATGAACAGCTCTGGTCCGCATTAGACTATATGACAGCTGGACATTGTTCTCCATATCATTCCAGTGCTCTGACACTGTGCCAGCAAAAGTGAAGTGCACACAAAAGGCCTATTGCATTCCCAGCCCCTATGGCATGAGAGGGAGTTTGCTACCATGCTGTGCAGGGATGCCTGGTATAACTTTTATGCTGCATTACATGAGATCACAGAAAGAGCAACACTGCTTGCACTGTTCACAGCCCATGGCAGACTTTTGGGCTTTTTTTTTCTCACACAACTTCCTCTTGCCCCTTATGTATATGTTTGTTCGAGTCAGTACAACATGATATGGCTTTTGTTCCATTCTCATTGGGAGTAAATGTGTAGAGGAATGGTTTGTTTCATTGTGGAAGCTTCACTGTGGCTGAAACTGTTCAAATTGCATATCACATTCCTTAAAATACAGTAAAGGAAAAAATAATTAAAGGTTTACGATGGTAAAAGATTGTGTTGAACTAAGGTCACCCTGTTGAGCGGTTTAACAGGCACATTAATCTTATGCTACATATACGTACGGTGGAGCAGTTCAAATATTTGATGTACATATTTTAGTACTGTGATCATAAACAGCGACATAGATGCATCGCATATGAATCACGTATTTGAACATCAGTTACGTACTGGAAAACACGGCTATTTTTGCGTTTCTGAGCAAAATAAATATTGATTTTAAGAAAAGAACCAGCAGATTATCCCGCGATCACGGCACAGATGCTTGTGTAAGACGTTTAGCTAATAGCAGCATTCCTCGACATCTGCTTAATGCCAGGCTTTGTGTAACATTGTTTATGGTTTTGGAACAACAGAATCTGAAATTCATTTAGCGGTTCCTCCTCTCACTGTCGCCCATATAAACTGAGCGCTGGAGCCAAACCACATGTTGTTACTGCTGCAGCCCAGGGCCGCCCCAGCAAGCCTCAAGAGCACATGGCGGATTTGTCTTCCTGAGCGCATGCCAGAGAGGAGGGACCCTGCAACTAGCAGAACATGAATTAAGGGATTGCATCTGCCCATCCTGGACGGCTACCCACCACTCTCTGCGACCACCGGTCGGCGGGATCGGCCCGTTGGCCGCCTGCCCGCTTTCTGACCTTGCGGCATGCAGCGTGGGCTCTCCAGAGTGGAATGAGAGCCTTCTTCATTATGCTCATATTAATCATCAGGCACTGGCCTTCCGCCTCTCTTTGCAGGAGAGCCTTTATCAGGGGAATGCTGCCCTGTCTCGGCAAGCTGCTCCATCCACAAGCAGTGTCCTTTTCAAATGAGAGTGGCTCGCTGTGGTAGCTGATGTTGCTCAAATGTAATTTCAGTGCCTTATGCACAAATACACGTAAAATGACAGTACTGACCCAGACAAGAAGCTCCTGGTTATTATTGTAGAGGCTTTAAAGGAAGGTTTTGCGGGGAAATCTCATGTACACAGTTTTCTCCTTGCCCCAAATGTAGCTGAACAGCCAAAGCATGGTGGTGTCTGTGGTTTAAGCTTTGTATTGGAGCTAGGAGGCTAATGTACCTAACATGTAATCAAAGTTTATAGCTTACCCGTTAGCCTTTCTGTCAACTGTGTTTCTAGATAATCACACTGTGTATAATGCCATATCTGGCCAATGCCACCTGGTTTTTGGAAAAAGATGGCGTGGTATTTTCTGTCAAATCTGGCAAAAGTAAAGACAAAAACTACAATACCAAGTTCCATTTCTTCACACGTCCTCGTTAAGCCTTTTTAAGCTCTAGCGCCGAACTAAAGAAGCTGAAGCAGGCATTGAACACGTCTTGGCTGCATGAGAGTAAGGGAAAAAGTGTGCAAATATGAACAGAACTGCAACCTGTCAGGTACTATGTGAAGCCATGGTCATGGCGTACACCACCTGGATCCTTCCATGCAGAAAGCCACACGGCTGCTTTGACTTAGCATGTGCCTGATGAGGGCTCCACGAAGGGCGACTGCTCACCAGGCTCATTAGCTAGAGTGAGCTTTCACTGGTGGTGCTGGGGCTCAGAAGACCTCAGGTCTTCGGAGACTACGGAGCGTTCTAGTGCTGCAAACATAAACGCAGCAGAGGGTAATGGGCTTGGTTTTGAGAAAGGGGTTCAGGTGAAACAGACAGAGGTGAAGATCAACATCTGCTAACGGGATCTCGCCATTCTTTCACAATCTATTGCTGATCGAGCGAGCCAGACCCTGGACTTCATAGTTAATCTGCTTTGGGAATTGTTTTGTCCAGCTTTCTTGCTAATGGGACGAGGCGGCAGATTAAACAGTGCGGTGGACTGACACTAAAGTTTGGAGGTCATGAATTCTGCAGAGTTACATTTCAATGTGAGCAGCAAAATGGGGGCATTTCCTCATGCTCTGCATTCTACAAGGTTTTGTACTATTCCAAAGAAAGGACACTTGCCTTGCAGGTACTTTGCATGCTGTTACCTGCCAGTCATGTCATTTAGACCAGGAACATAAAGAAATATTCTGCCGTTTATGAACGGAAGACGCAGAGTTTAACAGTATTAACACTTTGCAGGTGATTTAATGTTGTTAGTTTTTTAACTTTTTCACCTGTGCTACAATGCTAACGCTGCTAACAAGCACTAGAAGCTATTAGTACAACAGTGCAAACGGCCTGATGCCTAAATCTTATCTCAGCTGCTAAGTAATGCTGAATAGACTTGCTTATATGGTTACTGCTGACTCTGCATGACATACTACAAGTAAAATTCACCACTCAAGATGGCAATTGCTGTGCTATGCGGCATATTTTTGTTCATTTTCATGTTCATAGCCGTGTCATAGAGTGTCATAAGCGTACAATTCCTCCTTTATGAATGAGAGACCGAGGAATTAGTAACAAGACTCCTTTGCTGGTAATTGAGTATTGTGGCAAACATCAGACCACACAGGACACCTGCAGCATCTATTTTCACTGGGGCGAGTGTTTTTCACTCTGAAATTAGCCGAGTTGTAGCACTATAAAAGTGCTTAGACATCTGTTGGCTACGTCGGGAGTCTGTTTTTATGTTTGTAATGACACATTAAACTCAGCACCTCCCCCACGTCTCGTTCCGAGCGCCAGTGCCAGCAGAGCAGTCTAAATGAGTGCGCGCTTTGTTCCTTTGTCTGTTTCAGGCCAAGATCTTGCCTTAGATGTGGCATTATATGATCCAATAATTCCTTCAGCATCCTAATTAGGGCTGGTGTGTGTGTGTGTGTGTGTGTGGTGCGCGTGTGTTTTTGTGTACGAGTGTGTACGTAAACGGTGGCTGTCGCCTCCGGCCCAGCTGGACAGGGGCCACGCTGTGAGGCTCCGCCTCCTCCACCCTGGCACCTTGCCCCGCCTTCTCATGCCGGAGCTGGCATCATACCGGCCGTCTCGTCTCGCTCTCCATAGACACAAGCCTGGCCAGCAGCTGAGCCTGGCACAGTCACAGCCTGCAGCCTGAGGAAAGTTTGTTGCATAAGGGACGTTCTTAATCCCTCTCTATTTAGAAGCCTGCTCTCGGAAACTCTGTGAAACACCTATAATCCTTTTAGGTACGTTTTTAGAGGCTGGCAGTGACACTTGAGTTGAAATGAGCAGTCTTTGCTTTTTATGTAATGTACATGTGTCTTAATTCAGATATCAGCCTAGCAACCAGAAAACAGAGTCACTGATGTTGCCTTTACAACATACAGATACATGGAATAATATTATTATTGTTTTTGTCTACTATTAAATATTCCTAAAAAAATAGTTCTGACTATACAATCTGATTGGCGTTGCATTCAAAGCCTGATCATAATCAATATACAGGGATATGATGGCGCATATTAGTCAAATTTTCTATAAATACACCAGGTTGTAAAAAAAAAAACATGCTTTTTAAAAATGTTTTGCCCATTATGATGCTTGACAACCATAGCCTATAAAGAATTTGGTTCCAAAACATATTATAGACAATTATTAAGAATTAATTTTTGTTTCTTAAACTGCATAGTTGGGAGTGAACTTTATTCCAACAAGAAAAATTAATGCTATGTTGTGATTAATGCTGCGTTATAACAGAAATACCAATGCCTGTTGCGTCAGGCATTCTTTATTTTTAAACCTCGTCATATCTCTTCAAATTGTTACAAATGATTATGCAGCATTTTGAAATGAGACTTTTTGATTATTAATTAATTTAGTTTAATGTGGTGGCTTGCTCAGCAGCGCTCCTTAACCACGGAACAATAGCTGTAACGTATAAAAAGTCCGAAAATCTGACTGGCTGACCCATGTTTGAAGCTATAGTGAAATACTTAATATGTTCACACCACTTTATAACAGTTTTACTGTGAGGACTCACTAAAAATCATAACAGTCTTTGACTGTTACACTGCTTGCATGGGCCAAATGTATTGATCGGTGAAATAACACCTTTGTTTGCTGAATGATTCTGTTCTGGCTTTTACACTCACATGATGCAGAAATAAAGTGCATACATGACTGAGTCTGAAATTGGCTCTTTGTTAGACATATTAAGAAGCTGCTATCCGAATTCATGTGTAGTGCACTTCATAGGGAGAAGGGCATAGTGTTATTGGAGCTTAGAAAAAGTAAGATGCGTCCAATGGGAAATAATGCTTCTACATATAAAAACTAACAAAGCAGAACCATTTTTAGATA